>JAMKCH010020633.1:0-22559 GCA_023653785.1 Ophioderma brevispina | reverse complement strand
GGTTAGGGGTCAAATGCCGCAGGGGTGCATGGCAACAACTGAGTGGAAATGGTGAAGACCGAGATGAGACTGAGTGATCAAGATCAGTAATTAGATAATTAGATTCTCGGTCTCATTAAATGGGTCTGAGGTCACTGCCTAATCTTTTATCTTTGGTTGATTTTAGTGAATTACATTAGTTAGATTCAACCCATGTGTCACCAGAGGAAAAGTTTTGGACAGCGTCGATTAGTTGGGAGAGAGGTAGAAAAAGAAATAAATGGACCGATTGTCACCTGTTTCCTGAATGATCCTTTTGTGTTCCTTCGTATACAAAACACGGGACGTACAAAAGTCAATTCAATCACATGTTAAATTGAATACCATTGAAAGCAAATACATTAGAAGTTTTGAGAGTTAAAGAGAGTAGCATTAAATGCGCTTATGTTGACTGGAATGCTTACAATAAGTATAGAATTCTTTTTTCTCTGCTATCGGACAACATGTTTGAATAGATTTAAGCGTATGGAATTGGAATTTTAATTTTCCACCCAATGCACATGTCCATCATTCAATGCCCATACCTGCGGAAAAGTACTAGAGGTGAAACGATGGGTTGAATTTACTATAAATCACTCTTTATCAATAAGAAAAATAACAATCCGCCATGTGTAAATCGGTGCAGTCGTCATATTCAGCACCACACAGTGATCTGCGTAGATCGGAGGATTATTTTTACTACCTAGGGGAGTCCTGCTTTTCGCCGCCTTGAGCAATTCCATAAATGAGGGAGGGGAGGGAGAATTAAGCGAAGTAAACGATTTAGGCGATTCCGTTGTTTTACAAACGCCGTTAGCTATGCAAGAGATATAGGCTTTGAAATCGCATTGTAACTTAACTTTCAGGCTGTGAGTGGCGTGTTGATGTTGGAAAAACGTGGAGGAACAATCGGAATTTCATGTATACCGATACAGAGCAATTCCCTATTCTAGAACTGGCATTGGCAGTGAAGGTTGCCGAATATGGCAGACTCATGTGGCATTTTTGCTACAAACAAACTATTATGTAAGATGGCCTGCAACAAAAAAAATCTTCCTGAAATTGACATTTTTAAGAAAATGGAAACGTAAGTAAATACATCAACAATAGGATGGCAAATTAGCCTATGATGCAAACCATCTTCCCTACCGTGTGCCTTCTCTACCCAATCTTATCGATCATTCTAGACCCACTTGTCCAAACACCTACCATATAGTGATCTAAAGGTGCCCATAATAAATAGTTTCTTTGTGTCACTAACTTAGAAGTATTTGATTCCTTCATAAAGACGGATGGATTGGATTGAAATGTAGAGTAAATTCGTTCTGCGTGCCTGAGATTTAGCATTATAGAAATTAAAGCGGCACTGGCACATTTTCACAAAAATTGGGAATTTCTTTCAATTTGCCTCAAATGATAGTCTAGGCCATTGGAAAGAACAGAGATATATTTGACAATTTAAAAAATAACATACCCAAAAACAGATAGGGACCATTGATATGAGGATAAAGACAGCCAGGTCAATTTTGTGGCCAAATTTAAGTTTTCAAAACTTAATCCACAAATGTGTATTTTCATGAATATTTTGACTCGTAACTCACTGATATTTAAAACACAAAAGGTATAGACCGATCAAACAGTGTGGCATAGCGTGGGGAAACATGCATAGGCGTGCGTTCTCTTGTGTTAAACGCCCCCATTTTCGTCGTCATGCTGATTTAACGTCGCCGGCGATGTTAATTATTAAATCGTTATGTTTACCCATAAGGAAGCTGATTGATTTGGTCTTAATCATTGCGGGTGGGGCTTTTGTATATAAAAAGCCTTAGCACCATGCAAAAGTATCGATTTGGAAAATCTTGAGGCCCCACTATTTTTCAAAAATGTGCCAGTGTCTCTTTAAATCATACCTAGCGGCACGATTCAAAAACAAACACATTACACATCATAATAGAGTGCTGTCACTAGCCTTCTTGATGGGAATACAGTGGTAAAATGTCACAAAAATGCCTTTCAAACATAGTTTTGATTCGTCGTTTAAGAAAATAAATGGAAACTGGTTATAAATCGCGATTTTTTCCCTCTCAAAACAAAACGCGGAGGGGATTTAGATTTAGGGATAAAAAAAATGTGACGCAGGTAAGGGAAAAACATGGGAAATTCGGGGATACGCGGAAAATTCTCATACCTGAACTTCTTTCCCCGTCCCCCCAAGTCAGTGTTGAAAAAAAAAATATTATCAAAGGGCAGGGGGTGGAGATGCGAGGGGCCACGTGTATCGGCTTATGCCACATGGAGGGGGCTGGAACCAAATCTGCAGCAGAGTGTTCCCACAATAAATGAACAAGATGGTGGGATTAATGCAGGGGTTAATCCAAAGTGGTTTAATAAAAAGGGCACAAGGGCAGATTTGGGCAAAAAAACTGGGTTTATTTTGCTGAATGTTAGTCAAGTTTAGGGGGCACTGCCCTAGACTACTACTTCATAGTCCCAATATTTTTCTTATTTTTACAATGGACCTCTTTCTGATACTTATTCAAGCATGTTGATAAGTTGTCAAAGATAAAAGCGGCTGCCCATGGTACCCTTTTGACCTCGTTGTGTTGTCTATTAGTAACTACCACCTAACAATCCTCACCACACCTATTTTCATTTCAGAGAGGGTGTAAATATTGGACTACTAAATTCGTTCTAGTGCAGAGTAATGCTACCAATGTGGGGGTCATAAATAATGATAATTTGGGGCCAAAAATTGTTGCATGAGCTGTTAGGTATTAGTAAGGCTGTAATATCTACTTGTATACTATCAGAATGAGTTTAGGTACATTCTTACAATGATCGATATTTAAGGAAATATTTTAAAGTAGTCCTTACTTCAGTACCATAACCATCTTATGAGTGTATTACTTATTTGAAAATGTTTTTCCTCCATAACAATGCCGACTAAATTAGATGCAACGTCGCTTTGTGAAACTATCATAATAAGGACTACGAAGGCGAAGTAGTCTAGCATTGCCCCTGGGATCCTTCTAGATCCATCATTGCATTGAATTGGAATCCGCACACAAGGGAATCCCTTATCAGTGGACCCTGTTTTCAAACCCAATAAATCATTACTGGAAAATTGTTTTCCTTTCTTTCTATGAAAAGATGCCGTATTTTCTCATATTGCATAGTGATCATAAATTACCTCCTTCCAAGTATATACTCTCAGACAATCCATCAGTGATGCACATTTGCCTCCAACTTCACTTCATGGATGCAGAGAAGTGTTGTCAAGATCTGTCCCAGAAATGGTCATAGTTGTATTACCCTCATGAGGACCAGAGGGTGGCCACACCTCTTCAAAAATAATTTAAAGTATAAAGTGAGTACTAAAGATATTTATAACCATGATACCAACTAGCGATGTTCAGAGAATAAAAGATGATTTTCAGGTGAAATGTAATTATATGACCTTATAACCTATCGTTTTATGCCTACTATAAGACCCCTGTGAATGGTGTGTCATTTGTCAAATGACAGATGAAATAAAAGTCTACAGTGACCTTGTTTTAGTGACCAATGGTTTAAGTGTCAAGGTCCAATAACCAAATGCTAAAAATTCCATGACTTAGTCCATGCTCTTGACACAAAATGTCCTAATTTTTCTTTTTTTAGAGTATACCATGTGTATGCTTACTTTGGCAGCCATCATTGCCAATGAACTACCAAATTGTGCTTGCATGAATGGTGAAAATCCCTTGATTTTTGAGATTTTTCAGAACAACAGTATTTCTTTTTTGCACGTCACAACACTCTCAGTCATGGCGTAATTTCTTCTTGACATTGGGGGGATGGGGTTGATGAAATTTTTTGAATGAACGCGGGGTTTTGCTGAAAGATCACTACTAGCAATTAGAAGCTAAAATTTTTAATGTAATTGTAAAAAATACACGTCTCGGTTCTCGAACCGCTAAATCCCCTGGTGGGAAGCTGGTTTACAAATTTTTAAATAATCAAGCTGCAAATCCCCCCTGAAACCAAAAATCCACTAAACCCAACAACCCCCCCTTAAACCTGGGCACCCCCTTAACGGGCGTGCAACCCACCTTAAACCACAACAAAGCCCTCCCCCCCTTAAGGAGCCCAGACAACCCCCTACACCCGGACAACCCCTTTAAACCTTAATTAAACCCGGACAACCCACCTTCACCCCCAACAATCCCCCTTAAGTCCAGACAACACCCTTAAGACCGGACAACCCCCTTTAAACCCGACAACCCACCTTAAACCCCCAACATCCCCCTTAAACCCAACAACCCCCTTAAAGCTGGACAACCCGCCCTTAAAACCCGGACAACCCCCCTTAAACCTCGACATACCCCCCTTAAACTCGTGCAACCACCTAAACCACAACAAGCCCCCTTAAGCCCAGCCAGACACCCCTTAAACCCGGACAACCCCTTTAAACCCGACAAACCACACTTAAACCCCAACAACCCCCTCTTAAGTCCAGACAACCCCCCTTAAACCGGACAAACCCCCTTTAAACCCAGACAACCCACCTTAAACCCAACAATCCCCCTTAAACCCAACAACCCCCCTTAGCTGGACCAACCCCCTTTAAACCCGGACAACCCCCCCTTTAAACCTCGACACCCCCCTTCTAAACTCGTTGCAACCCCCTTAAACCCAACAAGCCCCTCTTAAGCCCAGACAACCCCCCTTAAACCAGGACAACCCCTTTAAACCCGGGCAAACAATCACCTTAAACACCAACAATCCCCTTAACTTAACCCAACAACCCCCTATAAAGCTGGACAACCCCCTGAAAACCCGGAAACCCCCATTAACTCGGGACAACCCCCCACCTTAAAAACCTAACAGCGCGAGAGTACATGATTCCCCACCCTCCATCAAATTTCATCACAAATCGGAATTATGGATCTTCAGATAGTTTGTCACAAGTTTTTGGGGTGAAAATACCCCAATTTAGCCCATATATAGCAAATTGAGTATTTATTAGCATATCATGAGCCACAAACCTAATCAGCCCGAGAGTACATGATTCCCCCCCACCCCTCCACCCAAAAGTTTCATCAAAATCGGGCTTATGGATCTTCAGATTAGTTTGTTCACAAGCTTTGGGTAAAAATACCCCAAATTAACTATTAATTATGAATTAGTACCTAATTAGCATAGCCACGACCATAATCTAATCAGATGAAGGGCATGACAGTCAGATCCACCCACAAGTTACATCACCATAACCCTTATGGGTCTCTATGTTTCGCGGTACCAAGATTGTGTTGGACGCGCCGCCGACGCCTTGACTGATAGCATAATCCCCCTTATGCTTTCAAGCCAGGGGGAAATTAAAACAAAATACGCGCGAAGCGCACATTAAAATTTAGGTCATTAAAAAAACAAAAAATTTTTTATAAATAATATAATGAGCATTTCCTTTCCAAGTTGACTGAACATATGCATTTCCATTTTGAGAAGGGGAATGCCCAAAATACCCAGCTAGTATAACACCCCTAAAGAAGAATGGTCCCACCAGTGATCCAGGTCACACCCAGTGATCTTTGGCCCTGAGCCCAGACGGACGTAAAATATATGTTGTGGGACGGGGCATGGAGCGGGAAGTCAACATTGGAAAGGAAATCGCCTCAGTTATATGATTATAAAACATAACATGTTTTTGCGAAATTCATTACACTGAGCTGATTTCCTTAACACAATATTGACTGAAAACAAATGCATAACCCCAGTGAATATTTTCAATCAAGACAGACTAGCACCTAGCAGTCAGAGGAGGTGGAACATAATGGTCTCAGAGAGCGGGTCGAAGGATGAGCCAAGGCTTGAACAAAAAATGCCAGGGCACAAAAACAACTGAATCTAGATTCCTAGAAGTCAGGAAGCCAATAACTCGCCTAGATGGTGGAGTGGAGTACACCAAGGGTGAGAAACAGGACCTCAGACTTTATAAAGTGTCTTCAAATGACTGGCCAGGAAAGTATTGGAGGAGAGGCTGAGCCGAGATTTTCAACGGAAAAAGCAAGCCTAAGGAATAGGCAAGAGGAAAAACTCTGGAGGAGACAGGAGTGCGAAAAGAGGCCTTGGACAAAAGGCCGAAGCACCCCGCGGCAAAGGCAGAGAACAAGGCTTCAAGGACTTGCAGACAACTGAGGCGTCCGCGAAGGAACCAAAGAAGCACAAGGCGGACCTGCGTAAAGATGCGGGACAAAGAAGGCCTAACCCCAAAAAAACCCTAGAGATTGGGGTCCGATCGAATACCACAGACGAACCCGAGGGGAGAGGCCGGGGGAGAGAAGGTTGAGAGACTGAAGTAAGGCTAAAGGCCCCAGCCCCGAAGAAGGGCTGAGATATAAGTCCGATCCTGACCCGGGAGAAAAAGCTACGAGAAGGAAATCTCTGATCTAATTCAGCCGGGGAGGAACCCTCGAAAGAGTAATAAGCGAAGCTAGAGTGCAGCCGCACCCAGAGGATAATTGGGGGCTTCGCCAAGAGTTTCGCCGATATATTTAGATCCCAAGAGGGAACTAAAGCTTTTGCGAGTCAAGTTGGAACGCTTTACAGGAGTCAATGGAAGCTATGGCCCTGTCATTGTTGTGACCCAAACACCCTAGACTGTGAAGGCTGAGTAAGCCGACCAAAAAATCCAGACAATGCTAACAAATAACACAGCCTCAGAGAAGCGAAAATTCCCACCTCAGGCTGTGTCACGCAAGAGGGGGAGGGACATTCAGGCCTCTACACGCAAGTCGACGAACAACGCGAGACGAACGAGCATACCTGGTCAAGACCGAGAGCCACGGCAACAGAACTGGGCACGGAAGGGCATCAGGGCTAGTGCTTCCCCAAGTGGGCCGGAGGACATTCGGCCCGAAGGTAGAGTGGGCGACCACCGAGAAGTCTCCCAGAGGTAAAAACCAGAGGGAAGCCTCGTCACAACACGAGTCGAGCCCCGAGAGTCGAGCCCCGAGAGGCCACCTGGGCCGAGAGCCTGATTACTGCTCGGGAAGCCCGAACAGAAGCCCAACCAGTGGCGACTGTCAGCGGAGAGCAGGTGACAAAGTTGTAAAAGAACAGAATGATCCTAGAAGCTAAAAAGCTTGAGAACTTCTTAACAAACGACAAATCGATATTGAGGAGGCAAACCTGGCCGCGTAACCGAACTCCGGCTATAGGCAGAAGGTATCACCAAGAAGAGGTCCGGGGACAACACAGTGGCTTCGACATATATCCCTCGAGGCGCGAGAGGAAAAGTGAAGAGAGCCACCAAAAATGAGCTGCCCGAATGGACGAGATACCGATTAAGGATCATCAAAGCCTCGAGAAAAGGCAGTAACCAACTCGTCAACCAAAAATCGAGACGGTTCAGGACATGGAAGAATGGCTCCCAACACGGGGGGGGAAAACGCCACAGAGGACAGTTCCCAAGTGGAGCGGAGAAGCTCCCACCGACTAAAAGTCCAAGGTCAAAGGACTTATGACCGATGAGAGGGGATAAAAATCCCCAAAGTCGGAAGTGGGTAGGCCACTATGTCAAGGGCTCCCAGATTGTAAAGACAGGAGCCAAAGCAACCGAACATGCCGCCAGGACCCAGAGGGTACCAAAGGGAACGGGGGGGGAGGGGGGCACAAGATCAAGTCGCAAGGTCACGCTGGGAAACAGACCACGCCACTGGATACCTGAAAAAGCGACAGCAAAGGTGCGTTCAGAGAACCCACCAAGCAAGGAAATACCCGTTACAGGGTTCCCAGCCTGGTAACCGCCGGAAGGGGGGGATTACCCCCAGACATACCCCCGACGAATCGGGAGCACTCCCAGGTCCTGAAGCCCAGGGCCACGCTACCCAGACAAGCCCCAATGCTAAGCCCGGAATCAGCCCGAGGGTGCGCATTCGAGCTGACCAGAGCCCTAGTCCAGTCCCCCAGAGGGAGCATCAGACAGGCCCGTCAGCGGGGAGCCTAAGGAATGTGCGAGAACTGTTAACGGCAGTCCCTAACTCCCGAACTATAGGGAGAAGGGACCCACGGTCAGAACTCCGACCCAACCAGCGGGCAGTGTCAGGCATAAGTCGAAAGACCTCATGGGGGGGGGGGGGCTAGCCCAAGGGGCGAGAAGTATGGCCTGGGAGCACAGGTAAGGTTAGGTAACAGAGCTAAACCACCAGCACCGGGACAACAGAGCCCAGGAGGGGCAGCAGGCTCCACCTGGTGGAGCCAAGCCCCAAAGAGGGAACGCCGAGCATCAGCGTCAAAGACTGAATGACCAAGGCCCGAGAGCCGGCACAAGGCGCTAGGGGGGGAACCAGAGTGCACCCGCCGGCTTGGCAGACCAGGGTCATCGCGCACTCGCACGGAAGTGAGGAAGTCGGTGCGAAGGAGGAACACTCCGCTAAGACGTGAATGTTCAAGTTCCCCGTACGGGGGATAAGGCCAAGAAGGGAAGGAGGCAAACAGCCCTACCCCAGCCTAGTCCGGCCCAGAGAAGCCTAGAGGGGGGCCAAGTCAGACCGACTCAGGCAAAGGCCTCAAAAGCCCCCAGGGGCCGAGGTAACACAACAGGCAGCAGGGCGACAGCCATAGGCCGAGGCCAGGCTATGGCCTCGGCAGGCCGCGATAAGGGCCCAACCAAGCCGCATTAAAGGACCAAGGCCAGCTACCCCTAATGGCATATTTTCTTGAAAATGAATAAAATGTCACCTCATTTCTTTTTTCGCAATATCAGTGACCAAGGTACTGTATATAACTTCAGCACACACTAGGCTAAAGATATTACATGGGCCGCGGTATGTCGAGCCATTGTTATAGCCAGGTGTTATACGCTCCACGATTTGTGTGGTGAACAAAATACCCATCCTCTTCACAATAACTAACGGATTTTAGCTTATAATATAGGTCGTTAACACTAAGTTTTTTTCTGAAATGAAGTTAAACAATAAGTTATGGATTTTGGTTTTCTGACAAAGTTTTTAGGTCAAACCTTGCCCAGCAGCATGCTTTTATGATTTTGTTAGTCTTCTACTTTCGAATACATGATGAAAAATACTGTCAAAGTTAATTGAACATGCACTATAAAGGTGCTCAATATTTCACAATTTACCCTACTAGGAACTGGAGCAGGACATTTCACTGGTATCAGATGGCTCCATCCACCACTGCATGGCATAACTTACGCCCCTCCCCTCCACTGTGGCAGCATGTTGTTTTTGATTTACACCAACCACACATTAGTTCTGGTCTGGTAGTGATATTTGAAAGACAACGACTACAGTCTGGTCTTTCGATTTCACACTTGAACAGGGTAACTGGGATACAAGAAACATTGTTTAAATTTCACCAGGGACTCTTTGAAATAATGTTATACCCCTTACTACAAATCTAGCACTATGGTTTGACATTGTTGGATGTATAATTTACATTTATCACAGTCGAGAAACTAGATCTGTCTTGTTTCTGTATAAGAAGAAAACAGTTTCTTAACACAGTTGAGGACTCGACTAGGTTTTTTTGTTTTGTTTCTGTACATTTTTTCCTTTTTCTGCAACATGCAATATCTCAGACATGCAGCCTTCCATATGACCAAAACTGGGCACGGGATAAGTACATACACACAAACTTTTGACATGGCCAGATTTTGTCAAAGATCACAATAGGTACAGAGATCAACCACGTTAACATGGGAAAATTCTAGAATTAGCTCACTTTTAAAAACTAATGCTGTCATCATGTAGGACTTTGATCAACACTAGCAACAAAAGTCAATTATGATTTTGTCATCATGACAGAAAAGTAAAAAAAAAAAAAAAAAAAAAAAAAAAAAAAAAAAAGAAAAAAAAAAAAAAAAAAAAAAAAGAAAAAAAAAAAAAAAAAAAAAAAAAAACAAAACAAAAAAAAAAGAAAAACATGATTTTGGGTGACCCCCCCCGACAAAAAAAAAAGACCCCCCCCCCAAAACACGAAAAAAAAAAAAAAAAAAAAAAAAAAAAAAAAAAAAAAAAAAAAGGAAAAAGACTCAAATTATGTTATGCACTTCAAATCACACTCCTTCTACAGATTACATAGTATGATCATGTGACTCATCTATGTGGTGTAGTGTTGACATCTCCTACAAAGTTACTTAATGAAATTTGATCAAGGTCATCTGGGGACCTAAGGTCAATTTCCTGTTACTGTGTGAATTTAAAACATGGTCAAATACATACTCTTTTTAGCCTATCCTGTAGGACTTGATGAGAGGTTAATAAAAGTCAATCATGACCCATCACTTAAAACCTGGTTTGGGGTCAAAGGTCAAAATACATCAAATTATTTAAACTTAAATCCAATACTCAGAATTCATAGTATACATGTTGACTCATGTATGCGTTTTAGTTTGACATACCCCCTACAAATTTACTAATGAAATTTTAATTCAAGGTCATCTGAGGTCAAGGTCAAAATTTACTTTTCTAACAAATTATCTTGCTCCTCCTCCTATACAGAAAACCGTGGAGGTTTTGGTGGAATCCCGGGTTGAGCTGAGGGGTGCTCGAAGTCCCTGATGGCGTTTGTAACAGATGTAACTAGCAGAACTAAGCTCAATGTGAGGATTCGATGTTGGTTATCAGCAGACTTGAGGTTGCTTCTACTTCGTTACCTGTTCTCACAAATAATAGCACGTCCCTCTATTGTCGATGTGGTCTCTCGTTGGCAAGTACGCATCCTTGTAATTGGGTCGGTGGTTTTGATAACTTGTGGGTCTTTCCTGGAGACATAGGACATCGCAAGGGAGATTGTTACAGGCCAATCAGCATGATGGTACTTTTTGCACTGGAAAAAACCCTCCCGCCACATTCATTGACCATAGTCAAGGCCGACCTTAGAAAAGGCCTGCCTGATGTCAGAGTCATGATTTGGTATACTAAGATGATGTTATGGAAAACCGTGTTTTGGTTGTAGAGATTGTCGCTGCTTTGATTGGTTGCATCAATAAATGATATATTGAATGCTTACGTCACATACCCTGCATTTTTGTCCAATACCTTCGTTATGCAGTTCACATAATATAATCACACAATACCGAATCACCGTGGTCTATTATGCAATTATTTGATCAGCGCTGCGGTGCTGCAGTGAGTTTTTGAACTGGCATAACATTGCCTGATGCAAACACATCATGATCTTGTTTTACTTTCTGAGGCAGATAAATGTTTTCAGCAGGTTCTACTTGGAATTCCTACCATAGGAGTCTTCTTTGGACCAAGTTTTAAACACAAGAAATATAGGCAAGTAGTAAGGAAGGTAAATGTATATCAACATTTACGCCTAGCCCGACTAAGCTATGGTCGGGGTTGTACCACCTACATATAGCCTAACCTAGCCTAGTCCACTTAGCATAGTCAAGCTAGTCTGAGCTTAAATGACAATAATGAATGTTTTTTCATTCATGCAATGGAAAAAGGTTTCACTCACGAAAGATGATATATTCCAATTCCATTCAACTCGGCTAACACCTCATTGCTGTTCTTTAAAATAACAGGCGGTGTCTTGTCTAACTTGTGCCAATCACAGGCTAAAGTCTGTTTTTTAACATGTGGTTTGGGAGCGAGTTGTGTATGCGGTCAGTCGCTCACCCTTTAAAACCATGCATCCAGTTCGATTCCCGGTCGAGTCAAGTGTCGATGTGAATTTTGTTTTACGATCATACTCTTCCTCGCAAGGTTTTCTCCGGGCACTTCGGTTTCCTCCTGCTCAAAATCGGACTTCTTCCGCATAAATCTTTCCCGCTTTTCTTCGGGAGGCGTCCCTTGAATTTAGGCATATAGCAATATGTGGGTTCTGCCTGGCTAATGCCGAACGTTTAGAAAAATTATCTATACCATAAGTGGTTCGAAAATATCAACACATCATGATACACACACTCATCCTTAAACTAAAGGTCAAAATCACCATAATAAACGCTTCTTTGCCAGGTGGTTTTTACTTACTAATTTGAATTATCTTTAATTTTAAAAAATAAGAAAGTTAAATTGTCACCACCAAGAATAATTAATTTTGCTCAACCATAAAATCCAAATACTCATCCAGTCCTCTGGTTGTTATTCGCAGATAACATTTAATTAACTCCAATCTTGAAACTTCCTGAGAATAGGTGTACTTTATACTTTACAGACAAAATGAAAATCATGATGTTTGTGACTTTTAAAATGAGTACATGTTTACAGAATCCTTACTAAATTACATGTTCGTAGGAAAATGTAGTAACCTCTTACCGTTCTTGGTCTACAGTGAAGTCATTCCCACTGCGTGTTGCTTCTGTTTCCATCTCTATTCCTACTATTTCAAAGGGCAACACTTGTATTTGATAACTCTGAAAATATATTATTTATTATATCACCGCTAAATAATGAAGTATAGGCTCTGCTATAATGCCACAGGCCTAGAAGAACAAGTTATTAAGAATTTAAAAATACATCAGTCCTCTGACCACGGGTGTCACCTGCAGTCTCAGTTGTGTGATGATAGGCACCTGATATGACCTTTGCCCTTGATATGTGCCCTTTGACTCAAACAAATGTAATCTCCATAAACTTAGTTTGGTTCCAATTGTAAATTCAACGAAAACTTTCGATGAGGTCATTTTCATTTTGCATCTTACAACTTTACCTCACATGACCTTTTGACCTTGGAATGTTGTACATTTGGACCTCATCACAAATGGCGCTCCCCATGTTTGTACTGTGAATGCAATGTTGTTTTAAATCCATTCAAAATATGCAGATATTACAGGCAAATGTTTTTAACCCTATTTTCAAACAACAACAACAACACATCAACCACAACAGACATCAACCACACATCCAGCAACAACAGTGTACAAAGTGATCCCTAAGTATCTTCCTGCCTTAAAGAGAACCCTTACACAATATATTATCCATCTATTCCATAAATAATTATTGACTACATATAGAGTGGTTTCAGCGAAAAACGAAATTATTTTAACCATAAAAAGGACTTCAAACCTTCTAGTCCTGACCATGCGCTATTTTAAAAACCGCGCTATGTATAAAACATGTTATGCGATAACCACCGCCCGTCACGTTTTGCGTCAGACTGCCATCCCTACATGTCTCAGAATACACAGTATGAAAGCACATGGTAAGGTGTATGACGCTACGCTGTGCGTCCTATCGCATCACACAAAAACATAAAAAAAAAACTCCCCCCACATACACTGCTCGAATTTCAAATCAGCGCGTGGTCAGGACAAAATGTTGAAGTTATTTTTATGGTAGTATAATGGGAAAATTAAAACCAAATTTTAAAAATAGTCATTCCTCTTAACGCACACACATCAAGTACTTATGCATTACGCACCTATTTCAATCCACTCACGCTACATTCGCATATTTTAACAGCTTCACGTTTGCTACTGATATGTGTGTATATGCGATTGTATATACAGTTATTCATTACCATGCTTTCTTCAGGCAAGTTCATTCCAGATACTTTATAGAGGTGGCTTTCACAACAGTCTAGACTCCTCCATCCTGGATATCCAGTGAGGCACTCTTCTCGATCCTTGCCTGTTGGGGCCATCTCTGAGGTTCTTGAAATATTCCAGGAAAATCACTGTTGTGGTTGTTCCACATTCAGAATAAAAATATTTAAAATAGTTACGATATATTTATGCTAATGTTTTTCTTTGTTGAAGATGGATAAAAAAAAAACCACATTGCACAAATATTGGCGGCCTCAATAGCTGAAAGGTTTATCCTCGACTAATTTTGCAACTCTTTATATTGTACCGTATTTTAAACCTTATGTACACTATAGCACAATCCTTGTATGGGTGAGTACTATCCTAGTTTTGGATAAAATATGTAAAAAACGTTCAGAAATGGCGGTCGAACTATTCAATTAGTCATTACGAAGCCACTCTGCGCCTCTGTTTTCAAAGTTTTGAAGATTCTTAAGCGTTTACGATACAGTATGAACTTTGAAGTGGGTGTATTGATGTCAACATCTAACAAATCCAACTGCCAAAAAGTGTTTTAACACTTCTATTTTTCAAAACAGCTACTATCATGAAATCAAGTTACTGTACTAGACATGCCACGATAACTCTACAAAAATAAAAAAAGTATTCTCGTTTTCAAACTGTTAAAATTATGGTCCTATCTTATGGAAATCTTTTGACCCCAAAATCTAAAAATGTCAAAATCTGTAAAGCATTTTCGAAGCCAATTAAAAAAATTTCATTTCTATCCCAAATACCACGTTAAAGACAATAGGTTTGGAGCAAGGGTATTTGTTTCATTATTGTATGTATGCCGTATTTTCTTTGTTTTGTTGGAAAATATTTTGCTAGTATCATTGTGTTGTAAATTTTTGTTTGGGGTCTGATCACTTCTGGCCTAAGGCCTGTGATCACACCCCCATATCATTTACTCTGTATTTAAATGTTTTTTTAAATATTAACTAAAAAATCTTAAAAAAAAAAATAAAGAATATGAATATATAAAAAATAGACTTCAGAAAAATGTTGATTGGTGGTCATTTGGACTTGGAGAGGAAGTTATGGCCTATTTTTGCTGACGAGACTTCAAAATCCTGTTTGGCCATATTGAGCCACCAAGATGCATCAGTTAATTTGTTTTTACCATCATTTGGTACACGGTCAGGGCCAGAATGATCTAAACAAGGGCAAAGAGTGGTTGTATTTGATACCAACTGGTTTTCAAGCATTTTATCAAAATGTAATGGTCAATGGTTATCAAGGGCCAGCACTCAAATACAAAGCAATATGAGCAAGACAGCCTTATTAGCATACAAGGCTTAAAGAATCTCAATTCAACCTGCAGAAAGGGATGTCTACAGTGGCAATGGTGAGATGTGTATGCAGATTGCAATGGACTCAACCAAGATCATGATTAAGGAAAACATCCATCGGTCCTCGGGAGCCGCTTGTGTCGCCTGCCATTCGCGGTAGTCGAAGGATGGCGTGTCCTACAGACCTTGACCTGACCGATATGTGCGCTTGACCTCAAACAAATGAGGGTTTGCATGATAAACCAAGTTTGGTTCAACTTCCAATTGAACTTCAACTTTTCAAATGAGGTCAAATTTTACATATTCAGCCTATATTACAATTTTTACCTCACAGGACCTTTGACCTGGTTCATGACCTTTGACCGCATCACAATGAGGGGGATCCCCCATATGTGGCCACCTATTTGATTCAAGTTTGGTTCCAATTGAACTTCAACTTTTCAAATGAGCTTCCAAATTTAACATTGGCAGCCTATTTTACAACTTGACCTCACTGACCTTTGACATTGGGAATGTGACCTTGACCTCAATTCAACCAAAATGAGGGATCCCAGGTTGACCAATGATTCAAGTTTGGTTTAAATCCATCAAAGTATGAGGGATATTAAGGCAAATGTTAACCCTTTTCACAACAGACAACCAGCTACATCAACAACAGACTAAAACAGACATCAACATAACGAACAGACAATTACAGTGGACCAAGTGATCCCTATGTGTCTCCTGCCTTAGGGCAGGCCGACCACCCGACACAAAAATCAATAAAATAGAACTTAGGTATAAAACCAACTAGGCGTTGAAAAACTTCATAAATCCAACATCAAGAAAATCTTTCAATCCCCCCCCCCCCTTTAATTGGCTTTTCTTTTAAAAAGAATACCTCTTAAGTCCCTTAAGATTATGAGTTGGACCGGGTTCCAAGCAAGATTCGTGATAAAAGTTGTGATAAGAGTAAATAGTGAGTTAAATTAGCCCCACATATGATTCTGAGATTCAATAGTATATCATGTGTGAATGAAACAAAGTTTTCAACAAATGCAGAACATCAGCATGCAAGATCCTGACAAATAGTGAGAGTCTCAATTAGACTGAAAGCAAAAGCAGAAGAGTCCTTTACTAAGGTTATAAGATCTCAAATTCCCACACCCCCCCCCCCGAACTAGTCAAGCGTCTTACTAAACATGTCCAAGAGTTGCAAAAGTTATAGAATCTCTACTTACGGGGCTTATAGAAATAATGCCTAATTGATATTCTACAACTTTTTAGATGGAGCAGTCAGGTTTCATTCTTGCAACTCTTGTAGAAGAGAAACCTACACATATAAATTATATACATCCTGTGTCTCTTTAAAAGAGTATTTTGGCATATCAATTTTCAAATAAGCTCCAGCCAGCATGTGGATGCTTCACCCATTCATTTCCTCTCGACACCCCGGGTTCAAAGGGGATAGCTGCCGTGAACAGAAAACGCGTAAAAATGGTTCTCTTTTTTCCAAAAGGCGATGAATTGTACGCGCGTACATGATTTAGGGTATCAAAAAACAGCAAAATATGGGGAAAAAAGGGTATGTTTTTGCGTACCCTGAAATCGTGATGTACGCGAGATCAAAATTCATCAAAAATATGTAATTTGGAAGAAAGCAACTGAGCAAAGCCAGATATAAGGGTTATTATCAACACAATGCAGTGCTTACTTTTAAAAGTGTAGCAAAAAACTGACAAAAGGACTTTTATGGTAGCAAAAAACAGCCAAAATGCTTGTTAGGGTATGTTTTTTAGTGGTGGATGGAAATACTCGTTTAGGGTGCATTCAGGAAGTCCTGTTCACGAATCATATCCAGCAGCTTGAATACAACTGGTCCCCCTGGTCTCTACCAAAGTGTAAGGCTAGAAACTGGATGAATTGCAAATATCCTCCAGCGAACCTGACTCTGCAAAAATGGAAAAATAGTTGCCAAAAACAAAATACAATAAATGTAAAATACCACTATGCTGGACAAATGAGACTGGAGTTTGGCCAACATTTGTTCATTAGAAAGAGAGGTCTTCCCATTGACCAGTATCCTTCCACTTCCCCTCCCCCACAACCAACCACTCAATGTTGAAGGCCAGTGAAGACTGCTGACAACATAACTTTGGGGGAACGAGGAGTTATGGTTTTTTCAATCAGAAAAAAATTGTGGCGATTTTTTTTCCATAATTGTAATTGTGGTTCAAAGAATGGAGCTGGTGTTGTCTACATTATTCCATTAATAACTGCTGCTAGAATAATTCAGTGGAGCATATACTGTTTGTCATGGGTACACTTTGTGCATGATACACCAATACAGGCCCCAGCTGCTGTTGTGCAGGAAATACATCTACAGGAAAAAACAATCCCAAGTGGATCCACTAAACCAATGTCGGTCTGACCATTCATGTTGGTTCGTGGATTGGGTGTTTAGTTGGGCTGGGGTGTGTATTGGGGTTTGGTTGGTAAGGGATGAAATTATTTTTGTGGGAATTTGGTGATTATACACTTTATTTGCAGAAAGAATTTTAGTGTTTTACAGATTTTTTTTTCAAAATAGACTTGAAGTTACATAAGGGTAGAGGTCAATATACCCATGGTCGTGGCAGTGGTTCATTATGACAAAGCTTTGGTGATGATGACTTTATTTGCAGAAAACTATGGTTATATTTCACCAAATGGGGTCAAAGGTTCGGTAGGGTCATTTATGGTACTACCTGCGCACACTCAATAGAGCCTATCCAGTTATTTTGAGTGAGTAGTTTGAATGGTCCTAGCACCCTATGGGATTTAAAGAACACTTCAAAGATTGGAACCAAATGGATCAAAGGTTGTGTTGTGGGTCATTTTAAACGAGTCAATCAGCATTAACCCATCGATCGTGGGACAGGGTTAATTTCAGTGTCCCCGACGGTGACCCAAAGTTTCAAGTGGCGGTCAGTAAAGGCAACCTGTGCATAACACGTGATGAGTCCTGGACCAGTTGTCTTTTATGTTATTTTAGATGTTAACAAAAGACATTGCTCTTGGACACACAGGTGTCGTCTGCCATCATGATTTGTGATGGGGCCAAAGGTCAACATAAATTAACCCAGGCCAGAGGGTAATCAGGTCAGAGTCCACCAAGGGGTCACATGAGATCAAATGTCAACAAGGTCACACGAGGCCACCCGCCCCTCCCGATTGCACCCACCCAGTCCCGACACACCCAAGGTCACATATGGGTACCCGGTTACATGAGTTCACCAAGGGCACATGAGTTCACCAAGGTCAACATGAGGTCAACCAGGGGTACATGAGGTCACCAAGGTCACAAGAGGGCCCACAGTGAGTCACAGGGTCACCAGGTTCTACACGAGGTCACCCAGGTCACCGAGTCACAAGGTCACACCAAGGTCACCCGGTCCACACGAAGGTCACCCAGGTCACCAAGGTTACATGAAGTCACCCAGGTCAAATGAGGTCACACAGGTCACTGAGGTCACCCAGGTCAAATGGGTCATCACGGTCACATAGGTCACCTGATGTCACCAAGGCCACATGGAGTCACCCAGGTCGAGTAAACAAAGGTCACATGAGTCAAGTATGTGAAAACACCAGCCCATACCCGCTGCACCACACCTGTCCGACACACCCATGGTCATTGAGGTCACCAGGTCACATGAGGTCACCCCAGGCACATGAGGGTCAACCAAAGTCACTGAGGTCACACCAGGTCACCTGAGGTCACCAAGGTAACATAGGTCACCTGATGTCACCAAGGTCACCTGAGGTACCCAGGTCAGGAGACACAAAGGTCACATGCGATCACACGTCACGTGAGACCACCCGCCCCTCCACGATCTGCACCACACCCTGTCCGAACCCCAATGTCACATGAAGGTCACCCCGTACATCGAGGGTCATCCAGGTCATATGCGGCTGACCAGGTCAAATGGTCACCCAATCCACATTGAGGTACCCAGGACACTTACCACCCAGGTCAACATGAGGTCCCCAGCGTAACAGTCCACCAGTCACATGATCAAGGTCACCAAGGTCAATGAGATCAAGGTCACCAAGGTCACATCAGGTTAACAAGATCACATGAGGCCACTGTCCCTCCACAATGACCCCGCCTCTCCACGATGCACCCCTAACCGACGCACCCTCCCAGACGCACCCGTCCCCCCTCCCCGAAGAAACCACAAACCCTGCCCCCTATCAGTCACCAACACCACCCTCCCGATGCACACATCCCTGATGCACACCCACCATCCCCAGATTTGATTGCACCGCCACCTCACCGAGAACCCCTCCCGATTTATCGCACCCCACCCTGCCCCATCCCCAATAACTTACACTCCACGATGCACCCCACCCCAACACAAGACAGAAAAAACACAAAACCACCCACCCAACACCCCCATCCCCTACCCAACACCCAACCCCACCCTGACCATTAACATTTTGGACCAGACACAACACCACAAGATCACACGACAGACCAGAGTATCCCTTTGTGACTTCTGCAATCTTGCGACAACACAAAAATGGGTCCAAAGTCAACATAAGGTCATTAGAGGTCAATCCGTGCACAACGAATAAGAATGTGGGGGGCAGTGTTTTTTTTTTTGTTGGCGTTTTTTTGTTTTTATGTTAAAATTTGGCCAATGCAGTCAACCTTACAACTTAACAGTCAATCTCACATTCACCCTCCCACGTTATAACTGCAATGCAGCAAGCTAAAATAATCCTTTACACAGGTTCCCATACAGTAATACATTAACCTTAGGTTAGAGGTAAAATGGGGTGTGAGGGCGTATCAGAAGGACATGAACAAAATAGTATTCAGAGAAAAGTGTCGGACCTTAAAAGTCGGGTTTGTTAGCTAATTTTTTCACTTTTGAATTCGTAAAATTTCAGGCACATTTGAGGAAATTCCAGTGCTCAAATATAGAGGATTATTATTGACAAATTTCCCCGACTCTTGAGTAACAATTTTCAGGATTTTCCTGTCAAAATTAAGATTTCTGGCAAAATTTGATCAAAGATTTTTGTCATTGATAAGAAAAAATAAAACCGCCAACTAGTTTCTCGATGATTACATCGTTACAAAGAGGGTATAAGTATTAGTACAGGTCCACAAACATCAGTTATTAGGCTACAAGGGTAATTGAATGTGAAAGTTTTTCCCCCTTTTCAACGAAAGCTTACACATAAAACAAAGTTGGAGGCCTATCATTTTGGGTTTCACCATCGACACTAACAGTAATATTTTAATTAAAATCTTATCACAAATAAGACGGGAGTATTTGCTGATGCGTCGCATTTGCCGTCGTTCTCAAACTTGCCAATGGAATTTTTAATAATTAAAACATCAAATAATAAACCGTTTGTCTATGCCACCCACTGTCGCAAAAGAACGAGGCTTCTATTTTCTACGTTTATCTTCTAAACAGATTAAAGCATAAGATTTACAATTTTCAAGGACTTCAAGGACATATTCCAGGACCGGCTTCTACAGTTTCAGGTGCATTAGTCTAGCCTATGGTGAATGTGGGCTGTTTGTGTGCACGCAGGGCGGGCGAAAGGGCAGCAGGGGGGACCAAACCCACGCATGGAGGTAGAGAAGGTCAGGTAGAGACAATAGAGTAGCAAGCGTCGGCATGCTCGACGTGGGTTATGCTTACGTGGTTATACTGTTTTCGAACCAAAAACTCAAACATTCACATCAAATGAGCTTCAAATCAAGAAAGGTAGGTGGGACGAGTACCATATACGGAACACTTTTCATTTAGTCACGATTCGAGTTGTCAGACTTACGACGAGCTCGGCAGCTGGCAGGCGCGTTACAAACCCCGGTCACTTGCCACACGTATACCTGCTAGTGAAATGGTGGTGCCAACACTAAAAGCAACATTCGACCTTTTCATTTATGAAACAAAAAATCCATACCTTCTCATCCGCTACTTCAATACTCAACACACACACAAGGAGTATCCTAAACGGATTAGGTCCAAAACTCTAACTCTCTACAGCAAAATCCGATGCCGACATTCAACAGTTCCAGACTTAGTAGTTACCTGAGGTATCGAGCAATACATGTTGGTTTTAGCTGAGGATCATTAGTCTCATGTTTAGCTGAGACGACTATCTCTGCCCATCACACCAAAGTGTTTGGCCCGAGTAAGAAATGGTCCCGGAGCAGATATTTTTCACGTCTCATAGCGGCGCACTTATGATTATGCTGTGTGCACTTTATTCTGTTTTAAAAGTTAAATTAAAGTCATTACAAAAGAGCGATGTCTTGCCGGCTGGATTGCGTGGCGGTGCCGTCGTACTTTTATTCTTAGAGGTTAAAGATGCAGGAGGTAACAAAACATCAGAGTGGGCGATTGAAATAGGGAAAATAGTACATGTTAATAGCGGCCTTTGAGATAACCTGCGTATGGTCCTGGAACATAATATCGAGCCAAAATCTCAAATATGACAGTGTGCCAGTAAATAGAAACAAAGGTCAAACAGTGATTGCTTCCGGCGACCTTAAATGCGCCCACCCCCAAACAGCCCAATTTATCAGGAAAAAACCCTGAGAGCTCGCCGTACATCGCAATTAGCCAAATAATCAGGATAATGCGAAAAAAAAAAGGGTAATTTTGGAAACCGGAAAGACCAATTTCTGAGGACCGACATCGGCGGACAGGAGTAAAACTTAATAGTCTCCCGACCTTGTTGAGGCAGTAGATAAATATATACCAAATGAAAAAAGAAATGTTATAATGTACCACACTTTGGTTATTGAGCATGTGAGAGGTATTTCTATAGTCACTCCTGACATGAGTACAAATTACCTGTGGGGACACTGCAGTTCCACTTAGTTGTGTCTTACCTCTGTGCAGTGATGCTCATACATTACGCCCCCATCAGAAAAATGCCTGTCCAGCCTCGCCAAGAATGGAAATTACAAGGGTTGACAGTTTCCGGTTTTGAGAGAAATTAGCACCTGACATTATTTTCCCTGCCAGAAAGAATATGTATTTAAATATAGTGATGGACACTTGGGATTTACATATGCTCCTTTAAGTCAAAAGAACCTAACATGATTAATCTAGCTGAAAATTGAAAGCCATTTTAGGCAAATGATGTAAGCATTTTTTCGGGAGGGGGGGGTTCACTTAGGTATGTGGACCTGTCACTAATTTCAAACAATGTTCTTGGCCATAGGGTGGGGGGGGCACTTGGTGGGGGTCTAATTTCGAGGTGTGGAATCTAAAAGTACCTCCCAATATCATATGGTAGTATAGTAGTAGTTAGTAAACCCAAAGTTTTAAATCCGGGTTGGTCCCCTGAACGAGGGTGACCAGATTCAACTAAACATCCGCAGCAGCAACTGTCCTTACTCCTTCCTTCCAATTCACCCGATTCAAAGCCAGTTCGTGCCATCCAACGTATCACTACTTCGCCTTCGCCAAAAGCGGTGTTATGGTGTGCCTTTGTAGTAGAATACTTTGGGTGTCTAAAATGGTCTGACTAAATTTAAGCGTGGCAAGGGATTTTGGATTTCCAGTTTTAGGTCAACAATAGTCAGGGTTGTCCAAATCAGTGATGTAAAGAGTTTAAATTCACCTATATTAATTCATTGAAGTATCAGTAGTGTTGGATATGAACAAAAACAAATTTGAAAAAAAAAAACGGCAAACTTCAGAGTCAAATGCATC
>JAMKCH010020632.1:0-21706 GCA_023653785.1 Ophioderma brevispina | reverse complement strand
GTGAAAAAAGCATTGTGTAAGGCAATTTTTGCGGGATTTTTGACTTTCATTTTGACTGTAATAAGCGCCCTCCCTTTGAAAAAATGCACCGCCCCCGGGGTATTTATTAAAGACAGTACGGTAATTGTATGTTTCCCCCAAGGATATTATATTAATCATAATTGTGAGAAGTAAAACTAAAACAACACATCTTTAATGAACCCAATTCCTCCAGAACGCACAGTCTTGCTACGTTAAATCAAAGAAACAGTAACCCTCTCAAAGTTAAGAGGAAGCAAGTCCGGTTAGGATGGGCAAAAAACCACATGTATCTGTCAATTTAAATTGAGTGGGATGGCCTCATTGAATGAATCAAAAACCTGGTCACGTATCACAACACTAACTATATACTAAGTATGGGATTTACTTTTGAGCCTAGGGAGAGGGATGCAATTTGGCATTTACTATGATTTTTAATTGAAGAAAGGTGATAGCTGAGACAAAAATTGGATTTCGGACCAAAATTTGATGTAGTTGGGTTCAGCTGTGACCAGAAAAATGAAGATAGGGAAAATACAAGGAAACAGCCAATGACAGGTGGCGAAATATGAAGAAGATATGGGACTTGCTACGATGTTTAATTTTATTTTACTTTATGTCATTATAAAATGTACAGAAGTAGGCTGGACTGTTCTCTAGGCTTAGTCCATGCAATCTTTGGTAAGGACACAGGACATTAGATCAATCCGGATGGGAATAAGCCAGCTGTCTATAAATACAAAAAAAGATATTGATTTACAATATGGGTGTATGAAGGAACTTTTGCTGCTGATAAGGTTTTTCTTGTAGCTACATCCAATATGTAGACAGTATCTATATTGGATCAATGTGGTTCATGAAGGTGAAATTAGAACCGTTTGGTACATTAACATTCAATGCAAGCTTACAGTTTATCTAACTGTAACTGGTATATTATGTATAGAGAGATGTTTTGGAGCTTTTTGGCAAAAGAGCCTCAATTTCACAAAACAGCTGGAGCCACATTGCCTTAGCCTATGGTTGCACCCTCAAATTTTGCAAAAAGGGCAAACCAAAATCCTCATTTGTTTTTTTTTTTTGATTAGAGTTAAAAATTTAGAAAAATTTGGAAAAAAAAATTCCAGACACTTTTGGGATAAGATTTCAAACAGGTAAAAAAAAAAGGCACCTTTAAGGGGTTAGGTCTGCCACGTTTGCAACATAAAGGTCAGTTTTTGAAAGTCTTCAGCCCCCTAAATCCTGCATATGGGCCTTCTCCAAGCAGAAATTTTATGTGTAAAGGCAGGGTCCGATCGGTAATAGCTTGTCCCCAGAACCCCGGATTTTACCGGAAGTGTAAATATTTTGGTGTCTGAAGAAAAACTATTTCCTCCTTACCCTGGGGAATTAGGCTAAAGGGATGTTGGTTTTGGTGTTATGAGCGAAGTGTGCCCCATTTTAGTGATCCAATATATTCATTTTGATGGTACTTATGGGCTCAAAAATCAAGGTTTTTAGTTTCGCTAAAAGGATTGAAAATTTCCGTGCAAAACTTGACAGGCGTTTTGGGGTCAAGATCATTCGATAAGAGAAAAACCTCAGATATTTTAAATTGGGTCATTCACCTGTAATGTGTGATAAAATCCTGCTATTATTAAAGTCATATGCCAACATCTTCGGTCAAAAAAGGCTCCATTTTATTATCTGGATTAATTCAAATACGAACATCAATTGGGACAGTTCATTACGATGGAAAAACATGATGGACTATGTAACATAAGTTAACATTAATCAAGAAAGTTAGGCTGAGTGAGATTACATCGTTAAAATTGAAAATAATTGATTTGTTTTTGGTATATTCCAGTAATTTCATGAAAATATTGATTTTCTAAGCTAGAAGTAAAAAACAGATTATTGAAGCCTGGTGGATGGAAATATGGGATCAGTGGGAGAAGAAAGGGTGCAGTAGGGAGAAATAGTCAATATGGTTGAACACCCGGCACCCCCTCTTGAAGCTTGTTTGTGATGCCTTCTGGCAAAACATCCCCAGAACATTTCATATTGTCCTAGACTAACATGGAGAGCGAGATTTGAAAAAAAATGTCAAGGTTTATGGAATTTCTGCATGTCATCCAGGAGTCCCATTGCAGGCACTATCATACTCCGTAAATCAGTTTACTATCAGGAAGAGAAATACACTGTTAGAATTAAACAAGTTTATCCGGAGTAAGCTTTTATTATGGATACATAACGTTGCATGAAGAAAACAAGCTTCTTTTGACATGGCAGGTACAGGTTCAACTAATTTACCAAGCAAGCTATATAGATAGACTTCAAATGCAGTTCTGGAATTTTAGTGTATTTTAATAGTGATTTAAAAAAAATAGCCATGGGAACGTCTAATCAGTCATTATTAAAGGGACAGGAGGAGTTTTTTTTGAGGTACAAAATATCCTCTCAATTTGCACTGATCAGTGGATAGAACACTACCTAGAAGTTCAAAGGATTGGTCAATCAAGCACAAAAGAACCCTAAAACAATGTTGTGAATTATCTGGGCTATCGTATTTTTCCCCATAGAAGAGTATGTTTTGATTTTCTGTCTGCACGACAGAGGAATGCAAAATTGTTATCTTATGAACTTACTACATAATGACGGTGTTTTAGCTGTATTCACAATCTAATACATTAGTAAACATTCCAAAGATGCAAAAAACTATGGTTCCAAAACAAATTGGAGGTATTCTTCTGGGAAATCCTTCAGTCTCTTAAGAGTCCCAAATGCTTAGGCTGGGACTGATCGTGGGCATTTAGAAAACCCAAAACTGTAAAGAGACATGAGGACGTTCTTGAAAAATGCACCCCTATTTTTTAAGCTGTTTTTTTGAGAAATATTAACCCAATGTATGACCCGGGGTGTTGATCTCAGGATTTCAGGATTTTTTAGATTCAAAATTACCGAAACTTTATTTAATTGCAGCCCGATTATTAAGTTTTAGGGTAATTAGCTGTTTTGTCAGGATTTTTTTGTACCAAATTCAGGATTTTTCCAAAAACTCAATCACACCCATGGTTAACATCTCACTGAAGTGAATAAGCTGGAAAATACCATTTTTTAAATTATGTAATAAAGAGCATATTTGTATTTTCTGCTGTACTTTATGAGGCCAGTTAGTACATCACAGGCAAGCAAGCAAGCAATAGTTCAAACTAGTTTTTGGTTTTCTTTCTACTTGTGTGTTCAATAAATCACTGATATTTTCTTAGATGTTCTCACCAATCAAGAGCAAATTCAGAAAAAAAAACTTGTATCTCATAAAATCTCCTTGTATCCTTTAAAGGATATTACACAAATGTGTACAAATAATTTTGTAAAAACTGGTGAATTGTATATGAAAATTCACCCAAAGGTTTTACTTCAGAAAACGAGATGACAAGACAAAGAAAGAAAGAAACCAAAAGGAGTGAATCTCTTAAATTGGTTCATCACGTATTTGCATTCCCTAGAGAGCATCTACCCCTGGGACGTGTGACCCCCTTTCCTCTCCAGCAGTCGGAAAGATTTAACTAGAATTGGCGCGGAAGGTGGAACTGTCCCACAACAATATATCTACAGGACTATGCTTCCACCTGTATTGCCTCACTAAATGCTACTCTCAACTCTCCCGGCAGAGTTCAGTAATTCATATGCTGTAGTGCACTAGCAAATGAAGCTTTTGGTTCTGGGGTACTTATTGATCTATGATGCCGGACTACATAAGGTGTGACCTTCAGTGTTCACATGTACATAGAGGTTTGGAAACTTTGACTGTTGAAATGAGAGTGGAACTTCTTGTGGAACATATGCGTCCAGCATGAAAAATTTGCAAATGAGCAGGAGAAATCCACCCCCATTTTAAGACAGTAATTTTTCACCAAAATTAATTAAACCTGCCATTGAGGAAACCCTGGAATAAATTCCTTAAGGTATGAAGGCAGAGTTTGTTAAGATAAATTCCTTGCAAAACTATATCGAGGTGAAACACAGGCTGATATCAGGAAGAATTGTTCTATCAAGTTCACCACTTGCCAAGCCTGCTGTCATGAATGGACAAGTTAATTTCTGGGTAGGAGAAATTGACCGTTGAAAAGGTGGAAACTCCCAGTGTTAGTGTTTGAGTGGGACTGTAATTCCTTTATGGCTCATGGGTCAGAAGTCTAAAGTTAGAAGTTGGATGAGGTTAAAGCCACATCAGTGATTTTTTCAACAAATAGCGCCCCCTAGTTTTCATCGAAAGTCCAATTTTATATCACGGTTGTATGAAAAATTGGGTTGTAGTTTGTTTTGTATGTAGTAAAGACCTGCAAGTGGATAAGAGTAACACGTCGTATATTTGTCAAGCCCCAGAGTGACAATTTTTTTTGCTTTGTTTGTACTAATGCAAAAGTCGGGATCCGACTTTTTTAAGTGTGTTAGTAGAAACAGTCGTAAAGAGCATCTTCAAGAAAGCATAAAAAATGCTTTTGTGTCTGTTTTCACAACGAGAACTGTGATATAAGTTTGCTGATATGACCGGAACACTAAGCGATTTAGAGGAAAACATAGCATTTAAAATTTGGCAAGAAGAAATGACTGCGTAGTGGCTTGAAGTTTTAGGGTAGGGTGAATCTTATCACACACTCTGTTATCATTTGGGGCTAGGGCTAGATCTAATGGGGAATATAACTAAAAGGGGCTTGTGGACTAATAGGGAGTGGTCAGCCTATACAGGGTTTCCCAAAATATTCCATGGTGATTTTGATTGATTAGGTAATAAATCTAATCATTCGGTACTCCAAGGTAGTGCAGAGCATGCTTCATAGGGCAAGCAATTTTTGACAGCTGACAACAAGTTTTTACTTAATTCCCTTGACATTGTTATGCAATTCGCTCTTTAAAGGATTAAATGATGGTAAGTATAGCTTGGTTGTTTTATGTTCATAAGTACTGAACAGCAAATTAAAGGCATTGTCAGTGATTTGATAAATCAGAAAATTGAACAAAATCATTAAAAAAAATCAAGATTTGGCATGTGTATAACAAGTACAGGTATTCTAACCACACCCGCCGGCGCAAAAGATAGGACCCAGAAGCAACCTAAAGGGCAAAATCAGAAATTTAGTCATTACTCTCCAAACGGACACTTGCTACAAAAAGTAATGAATGGAGAGTCGTATCTTGAACAATGACTTTGCTTCCTTTTCTGTTAAGTCTTCAGTTGGAAAAGGTATAATTATGAGAATTCTAGAAACTTCCTTCACTTTGAACTTTTCCTGCTAATTCAAATATTTTCACTCTTTGGATAAATCATGATAGTGTCTTTAAAAGGGAATTTTGTTTTAAGTTGTTGCAATTGTCTTAAGACTAGAATACTGGTCGGTTAATAGTTCAGTCTTCAGACAATGTCCAGGAGTCTACATGTAAGCATCTCAGGAAGGGTGTAGCACCAAAGGTTACATCCAGAAGTACCACAGCTTCCATCACGAGGGGGCAGTGTGGGTGAAAAAAAGCGGAAAAACATAAATTCCCTAATGCGCAAAAATTACAGATCAAATCTTGAATTGGGCATACCACATTTTTTGCCCAGTAATCGCATTGGCTTCAACTCAGCCAACATAATGTTCTGTTCCGCATCACGTATAATCAGCAGGGCATAAATTTAACAGGCACAGTCCTTGGCATCAGATAATGACTCAGATGGTGGGGCTTTCTGTCTCGGTGATGCAGCAAGTTATGTTGGGAGTGTAATGAAACTAGTTTTTACAGAGATGGTACTCACACAAGAAATGGGGCCGAGGGACGTCTGATAAAAGCATCTTCTTTAAAGTACTTGTATTTTTTTCTTCATGTCTAGGTATATTCAAAGAAAATATTGTCAGTGGGAATTAATTTTAGGAAAAGAAATATTTGATTTAACAGGCACTGCCAGGACTTTTTGACGTATATAAATCTTATCACTTTAGAAGGTTTGGTGAATGGGTGTTATGCAATTTCCTGTTACAACATGTCTAACTGAGGGGAAGTGGTTGCAACCCCCCATAATTGCTAACGAAACATCCAAATGATGATCATTACAGCATGAACATAGGTAAGCATTAGTCTCCTCTGACCCATTTATCCCAAATAAGTACCAACATCCCTCCATTGACAATCACAATGATGGTCATCATACCGTAGGAACCTCAAATTTTACTGATATTCACTGAAAATAGGATAATTTTCCATTCTTAGCCACAAATGGCGCAAACACAAGACTTCTTTTGATGTATGTACAAAGGAAATAGCTAATAAGGTAAGTTCCATTGCTTATCTTTGTTCCCCAAATGGGATCAAAGAAGTAAATCTTTGAGGTTTCAAGACAAAGTGGTTGTATTTTCATGTTTTAATTTGATAAAGGAGAGCAAATGCAGCCCAACAATAATGGAACCTTTTGGTAGTTAAGCCTCCAGTATTTCCTAAATGGGAGAAACAGAGAGGGTTGTAGCACCCGCACTCATGGATAAGGTAATTAAATATCCACACCGACATTTATTATACAAAGATTTTGAATTTGAACTATTACTCTGGCTTACCAAATCAAGTCAATTCACAATTTAATAAGGTTGACAAGATTTTGATCAAATTTACAAGATTTTCCAGTCGAAGTTTGATACCACTAGAGAACTGTATTAAGCTTGTCCAAAAAGTGACGTTGTTATTTAAAGCACACTGAAAATGCTTTCTTTTTAGTCATATTAAGAAAAAAGGGGATTTGACCCCAAATTTTTAGTAATTTTTTAGTTTTTTGATTTTTTTAATTTCATCATCAAGGCAGGCTTGAATATTATTTAATTCCAAAAAAATATAAGTGTATTTAAGGAGTAGTAGTCAAAGCAGGTGAAATCTTGTCTAGTCACAAGGTCACAGATTCAGGTTATCAATCTGCTTCAGTTCAAGGTTCTGTAAAAGAAGAGTTTTATCAACAAAGTCAACTCAAGGCCAAACATTCCATCTTAATATAGTTCTCATCAAAATCATCTCTAGTAGAAATTTAATACTTAAATAAGAAACAGAGTGGTGGAGGAAAAGTAGGTAAAAGCGTAAGCAATAGCGGCCAAGTGTTTGAAAAGTGTTTGCTATAAATTCCACCTTAAATCCTCTCAAAATTAGGTAGTGAACCCAATAGACAAAATGGGACAAGACCTTTAAAGGGGGACATATAACAAACCATTCAACCATGGTACATTCTGTGTATAGGTCTAAACATACAAGCGCGCACACCACTAATAATCGCTCCATTGAAATACAAATAAAAACACCACAGCGCGCTCGCTTTTTGCCCCGTGTGTGACAATATTTTAATGTATGAATTCATTTCCCTATAGAATACAACTAAAACTTTTGAATAAGTTTCAATTTTGATTTGTTGTATTCGAATATAGATTTAAGGAAAAGGGCATTTATGAACAGCTCAGAGACACCCACTATTTTGAGCCCCCCCGACGTGGACGCCTCATAGCCGCTTTTCGAAAGGGCCGGGAAGTCGAGAGCCTAGTTTCTACACAGAATGAATTCCAAATTTTGTGATAATCTCAGTGATGGTCAAGCTATCACTCTTCCCTTTTATTTTAATATAAAGTCCACAAAGGTCTGCAAAATATCTCAAACATGTTTTGTCATTTTACCGGAACTACCTACCATTCCCCCAAAAGTGGAGTTGATTTAGTGTTGTGCGCCCTTCGAAAGTCAGTGAATTTTGAGATGGCAGGTCATTTGAGATGCCAGCTCAAAAATTACTGATTAAAGCTTAGGCTGTTTGGACTAATGGCTCATTTAAAGTATTTTTATGCTAATTCAAAATATGGTAATGTAATGTATATTGGAAAAAAAAATTTCATGGGGGGAATGATAAATTTTAGTCTCTGCGTAGCTATAGCAGGAGTTCTCAATTATATCAGCTAACGGGGCCAGAGAATGCTGAAACACGTTTTTTTTAAAAGTTCCCTATGAGGGCAAATACACCTGAATTCTTATGTTTCCCTTTTATAATTTGGGCAAGTTGAGGGCCAAAAAAAGATCAATGGTTTGTAGGCAGATTTGGCCAAGGGCTTGTGATGACTGAGAACCCCTGAACTATAGAATCCTTGAGGGTCCAAATGGTTAACTTTAACAATTTTTAGACTGTGGTCTGAAGGCAGCATCTAAACTTTGCACTATGTTCATGAAAATTAAATAACATTTAGAACAGATGTCCATTGATATGGGACTCCATAATGCAGAATTGAGTTGAAATTAAGTCTTAAAGGCAAGAAGTTAGGCTATACAGACATTTTTATCAATATCCCAGAATGCACTGTTCTAGTGATATGATATGTTGGGAGCTTGAGTTACATTGGTGACAAGTGTAAACACTACGCACTAGACATGACATGAATGAGATGTGATATCATGTCTTGAAATTTTATAAAAAGGGACAACTTTTCATTGTCATTTTAGGGACTGAAGAGAAATTGGGAAGTTTGTTGAGGCTAATTTTATTTAACAAATAAAGAGCAAGCTAGCCATTCCATGTAAGATCGCACAGTTTAGTATCTTACACACGATCCCGCTTGATGTGCTTCATTCTTAAATACATAACTTGTTGTTACTGAAGTGTTTCTAGAGCATCTTCTATGGCACACCTACCAAATTAGGAGAATTAGTAAATATTCCCCTGCAAGACAGACCACAGTAATATTTGAAAATTGCACATACTCTGTGATTGCCTGCGTAAAATCTAAAGCATTGTGGGCCCATGTGAATGCATTGCATTGCATTGTGGATCCATGCAGGGGTGGCAAGGGGTGGCCGCCCCCCAACCCCAACCCCCCATATGACTGTAATTGTGTAATGTTTCACCGCCCCTGCTTTGATTTTACCCTGATGCTGCCCCCCGGTCCATGTGAATGCATTGTGGGTCCATGTGAATGCATTGTGGGTCCATGTGAATGCATTGTGGGTCCACAAGAAAAATGAAAATTGGGATTTGCTAACTATTTAAGTATGGACTTTTTCTGTATCAGGAAGTTCCTAAACTCAATGGCAGCATAATTTCCAGAGATGTCATCCATGTGCGTCACATCAAAGCTGGGGGGAAGTTGTTGGTCTGAATGTGATACTGTGCTATGGCAGAATTAATAAATATATGATTGCTGGTATATATAGGGTTATCATGTGGTGACTGACATTAACCTGAACACCTTGGATGGGGCTTTCAACAGCAATCAGTTGTTAAAAATTAGTGTTTGGTTCACATTTCAAGACTGTGTTTGACATTTTAATGATAGTATTATATGCCTTTTAACCATGTTACCTAAGCTGGTGAAACTCAAATTCTGAGCATGTTCAAAGACCTGAAGCCTCCCCCAAAGAGTGCCCTCTGGATATCAGTGCCAGACTTTCATGTTAAAGACCCAAGATGGATAGGGTATAGGGTATTTTTGATAGGGTATTGACTAACAAGAAATTATGAACCAGTTGGCCTTGATGGCATAGTATATATTTTGTTCACAACTTCTCCAGGACCAGAAGTAAGCGAGTCACCTCATATTCATAGGGCAGTTAGTGCTATCGTCTTTAACCCTAACAGTCTTTTAGTATCTTGATCTCCAGAGAGGAAGGAAGGGGTTAAGGGATAGAAGCTAAAGAAGATTGGACATCCGTGGCGGGATTTGAACCCGGGACCTCCGGTGCACCATTCCCATGAGCTAGGGATGGCAAACCACGAGGGAGTCGCTGGCCCAGCCAGCGACTTCGTGCCCATATGAGTGTTGGCACGATGACGTCTTCGCATCATTTTGGACTTAGCTTATTAAAGCGGCACTGGCACATTTTCACAAAATATGAAATTTCTTCCATTTGCTCTCAAATGATAGTCTAGGCCATTGGAAGAACAGAGATATATTTTACACATAAAAATAACATACCCCAAAACAGATAGGGACATTGATATGAGGATAAAGACATCCAGGTAATTTGTAGGCCAGCTTTTAAGTTTTCCATAACTTTAATCAACAAATGTGTATATTACATGAATATTTTTGACTCGTACTCACTGATATTAAAACCACAAAGGTTATGGACCGATCAAACAGTGTGCATAGCATGGGAAACATGCATACGGTGTGCGTGTTCTTGTGTTAAACGCCATTTTCGTCGTCTGCTGAATTTAACATCGCCGGCGACGTTAAATTATAAAATCGTTCTGTTTACCCATAGGAAGCTGATTTGGTCTTAATCATTTCGGGTGAGGGCTTTTGTATATAAAAGCCTTACAACCATGCAAAAATATCGATTTTGATCAATCTTGAGGGCGCACTATTTTTCAAATATGCCAGTGTCTCTTTAAGTGCTAGTGAGTTTTGGTAGTGATAGGGTTAGATCATTTGAACATTTTGGAAAAAATGGCAAATTTATATGAAATGTTGCCCAAAATTAGCATATTAGGCATAAATGTGGGTCCTATTTTCAGCAAAAATTGGTATTGATATGGGTTCTGGGTTCTACTTAAATTCTCATAGGCATGTCCCTACCCAAATCAAACTTGAGAATCCCCGGGTTGTTAGAAGAGGAGGCTACAGGATGGAGGAAAACCCTGTCTCCAATTTCCACAAGTACTATGACCTCATTCGGGATAATTTCAATGAAAAGGAAGGAAGGAAGAGGAAACAAGTCTTATTCCCTTTGATTTTAAATAAAGTATCAAAGTTATTAAAGCAAAAACTTTTCAACTGATTTTAACCATCTCATCATCAAGCGTAAGCATGTCATTTGTTCAATTTCCCGTAATTCCGACCATTTCTCTTTTATGCTCTAATTGAACTTGAGTTAGGAATGTGTTAAGTAGCTTTAAGTTTTTATCCACAAAACAAATCTAGGTCAGGATTCCAATGTGTAGTGAACCTGTAATGAGAAGGCCATTAGTCAATTGACTAATAGGAAATAATTGAGTTGTTGACGGCAGTCAATAGGAGACTGGGTCATTTCATAGTGGTGGCGTTAATCGCTGCTTTAACACAGCAAAGTGCAGTCCACTTGTCTAGTAGGGTCTTATACATCTCTATTTCCTTCCTATTAATTCCGAGAGCTAGTGTTTTATGGATTAACCTGATTTTGCAATGGTATGGGTCAAAAGTTTGAAGAGTATGGGACAAAAATGTTAAGTAGTTTTGGGGATATATATGAAATTTGAAAAAAAGAAGATGATGTATTTCATCTTGGTAACTAGATTATTCATAAAGCTAGCTATGTAATAAGCTTTTGATGATCATCTTTCGCTGAACAATTCTGGTACTCCAGTGATCTTTTAGTTCAGAGTTTTCATTTAGCCTTGGTCTTTGCACTATGTGTAGTCTAGTGAATTGAATAAAGGATTGTCAATTTTAGGCTGTGTGGACAGTGCTAACCACAAACTCACTGTTAGGCATGACCTCTTGATGACCTTAGTGTTTCAACTTCTGGGTTATTTGATTCGCATCACCTGCCATTTTAGTTTTCATCATCAGCGAGCAAAATTGTTTTCTCTCTTGTTCCGACCACCATTTTGTTTTTGGTTTAATGTTTACAAAATTCGTAAACAAACCAGTTTCGTGCTGCGCCGCACAAGCAAGGGTCATGCCAGACTTCCAGTTGCTAACATTGATGTTAGCACGGGCTTGTCGTGTGGACGTGCCGTCGCGGTTAGCAGATTAAAATTTTAGCTGTTAGCTAACATCAATGTTAGTAGACCAGTGTGGACAAGGCTAGTTACTAGCTGTTAATCCTAGCTATAAAAGCCATAAAGGAGTATGTTCTGTGGGGTGAGGAATGTTTCTTTAAAAATGCTGATTTTACATGTACACAGCAAATTAAAAAAAAAAAAATCATGATCGGTTGGACCTGTTTTTCATTACATCACGCTTATTCGCTGAAGAGGTGGGGGACATGTCCCCATCCCCCTATCATTGTACGGATGGATGTATGATCCTTGCAGTCAAGTGACTTCTTGAAGCTGATTTGTGCTAGAGATTATCATGATTGAGGAGGTGGATAAAGCCAATAAGAAGACCGCCAATGGCAATTTAAGGAGAACAAGTCAAGGTGGGGTTGTCCTGACATTGAGTACGGTCATAAAACAGTACAATACCAACCTTAATTAATGAATAAATCTCGGTAATTATTATTGAATATTTATGGTAAAACGTAGCTCTAAGTAATCAGTTCAAGTATCATGACATGACCGTTCTCTCAGAGATTAAACAAAAATTAAAAAGAATAGTGAAATTGAAATTTCAGAAAAGAATAGAAACTCTAGGAAAGTCAAGGTGCTACGATAATTTGCCTCATTTACACCCTCATTATCCAATGCACTGACGAGCTAGTACAGACTGACCAGTCGGGTGTCCAATTGACTCAACGTGTTTTTGGGATCACAACCTGACGGACTGGCCACAGCCAATATCCTCATTGTGCAGTCTGAAATAACAGGTTAGAGCTTGAGATTTCATAGAAATGAACAACAGCGGTGATCATAGGTAAAGTCTCTATCGATTTTCCAAGTTATTAATGTAATCTGGTGGGGTTTTTCTTGGGATACACAATGAGTGTTTGGTTAGCTGCTTTTGGTGGTGGAAAAGTAATTTGAGTGTGCATCCCAGTAATTTAAATTTGATTTCTCCTAAAGTACATTTCGGAATAATTAAGAACCTTATGTTATGGCATTAATAAGTGATGTAATCGGCTAAATGTTTTCAGCTATATTGATTTGAGAGACATCCAATTAAAGTATTACATTTCCTTTGTATTTCATTGCTCTTAGCAACACTAAAATGACCATGGCTGTGTTTCTGAAATGGAGGCCTAACATTAGGCCTGTGTTGTAACCAGGGTACGTCCTTCTGAGTGGGGCTTGTTTTTTCCTTTTCAAATACTGTGAAATGTGAATGTAACGGTTGTGGAAAATTCCTCATGGATGAGTCCTCCCAGCCATCCGGTGAGGAATTTCCTCAACCCATTACAGAACTTTCAGAGTATGTTGGAAGGAACAAAGGGGGTCCACTCCTGTAGGCTACCCTGCTTTAATCCTGATCTAAAGTTAGACTCCTTTTCGAATCCAGCCTATAAGCTGGAACTTCATTTCCAATTGTGGTGGGGGTTTCAGCAGCTCAGCAAAATGGCACAATATGAAATTTGAAAATTGGTTTGTCCCGAGCATGAACGATGTCTCATTTTTCTTGAACACAGTCCTAAAATGACTGATAACCATTTTTTTTAATTAACCTATGCAAGGAATAGCCATGCACTGTTTTGTCATTATTGGTGCATATTAACCCTAACCCGGACCGTGTCGTTTTGCCGGCCGACGGCCCACATGCACGAGGGGCACTCTATTTTATTAATTTCAGGGCCCATATGCCACGAGAGCCAAAGTTTGCGTTTCATTGCATCTCGGCCGTTTTTCCCGGCACGGACTAAGTAGCGTACAGTCACTAACGGCCCAGATCAACGAAAAACATCGCGTCATTTTCCCGGAAGCCGGCCCAGATGCAACGAAAAAGCATCGCGTCATTTTCCGAAAGACGGCCCAGATGCAACGAAAAACATCGCGCCATTTACCGGAAAGACGTCCAGATGCAACGAAAACCAAAAATCCGGCCGTTGGTGCGAATGCAATAAAATAAAAAAAACATGGTAAATAAGTAAATCAATTAAATAAATAATGGATGGTACTGCAACACTGATCTGCATGAAATTTGAGCTATAGTTCGCCAGTCCTGAGTGGCGTCTATTACGCTACTCATAGTCGTGCGTGGCGCTATGATGCTACGTCATGCTCCGGGTTACGTTCATGATACGTTGATGCATAATTAAAAATAGCTTTATACGAAATGGCCTTCACCATCGAAATCGCAATTCTAGACCGGCATTTGTACACAGTGTCCCTGCCGGATAAAGCATTGCGCCTTCCTGCGGCAAACCGTCGAAATGCAGTGAAAGTCGCATCCATTCTTGTGAATGACCGCCCAAATGCAACGATGAACATCACGTCATTTTCCGTAAAGACGCCCAGATGCAATGCGAAACATCGCGTCATTTTCCGTAGAGACGGCCCCCAGATGCAACTGAGGGCCACTGAGAGTCCTTAGTTGTTGACGGCCGAGATGCAACGAGAAACATTTTCCGACCGGTACCCGTTTTTGTTTGCGTCTCATTGCATCTCGCCGCGTAGGGTTATGAGCTCTTTTGCACATTTGCTTGCTGCCAGTTTTGCTTCTCACCAGGGGAATCTTACAGTTTTAACTTGAAGTCTTTTTAGGTCTTACGGTAAAGAGTCTTACGGTATTTAAGGGTTGGCTCAGTGTGGGGTACCTAGACATTTAAAATTTCAAATGGTGCATTGAAGAAGGAAGTCGGACATCGCCTCTATGGCATGAAACGCAGGTGCCTTTCTTATTTGGGCGACAAGGGTCCTGTCAAGGTGCTGCAAAGGTGAGAAATGCGGAGGGAGAGGACTATTGGATCAAGGCTTCACACTTTCTCGTCTGTCAGATTACATAACCATGGTTGAACCCTGCGAAGGGTGGGTTCTGGTTTATATTGATTCTTGCCTTAACATGGAATCAAGGTCAAAGAGAAACTGGTTAGTAAAATGCTATGTTTTTGCCCATGAGGAAAACCCAGGAAAATTGCCATTCCATTATGAATATGCCAAGGGGCTTATTTGGGATTCCACTCTGGTTTTTACAATTACTCTTTGATTGTAACCGTTCACTTTCCTTTATTTGCAGACAGTTCCTGAATTCTAAATGTTAACACTTAAATAAATTTAACCTGAGATTGAGTTTTAGTTGGTTGGATATAAAATGACCACTTAGAGCTTCTTGTTCATACATGTTCATTGTAATTGAATGTAAAGTATGTATCTGTGTGTGTCAGTGTCTGGATGTGTGTGGTCTGGATGTGTGTCGTTTGCATGTCTGGATATGTGTCGTCAGTCTCTGGTTTACTTGTTGATGTATGCATTGCATGTTTGGGTGCATTGTTATTGAATCAGTAGGCCCGCAGCAGGGCAGACACATGTTTTTGAGGTGTGCTTAGTGTTGTGATTGCACTCAATAGCCGTATACCTTTTTAGTAGTACATGTACATGTAGTGTATTTAGTGCACACAGGCCCATACGCGCAGGAGGGGCGGGGAAAATTCCACAAAAGGGTAAAAGTCCAGTTTTTGGGAAATTTTTTTGATAAAAAGGTCCCACATTGTAGAATTTAAAGATGTTAAAAAAGTCCCCAAAGACCATTTTAGGGAGGGTAGGTTCCACATTTTTAAGTCCCGTACCCGCCGCCCAAAATAAATCTGTTAAACGGAGGGCTTCTGAGTCCCGGGGAGGGGGGGGTGGTTCTCACTTTGGTTTGTGGACGTGCCTGCTGCGAGCATCTGGAAGTAGGACCCATAGCTATAACCATTTTTTGCCAAAAAGGGACCCATAGCTGGACCAGAGATGCACATTTTGGGCCAAATTTTATCTAAGTATGCCATTTTCACCGCAAAATTTAGACATTTTAAGCAAATATAAATGCTGCCACAATTTTGGCTCCAGATTGAGGAATTTGACTAACTTTCAAACAATTTTTAGACAATTTTTGGTTTTTCTGATTGAGAATGTGACTAATTTTCAACAAATTTCAGAAAAATTTTTGAAAAAAAAAAAAAGGACCCAGTGCGATACCAAATGGCATGAAAAAAGGGGTCATGGATTATACCGAAGGCTGTGAAAATGTGGACCGATGTCTGTGGCACGTCCCTGTATGGTCATTGTGTTGAGAACCCCCCGGGCTCTGAGTGCATGCTCAATTTCCAATTATGGTATAAGGTTTCGCAAGTAATAAAAGCACTCTTATGGCCCCCGGAAATAACTCCAGCGAAGCTTGCAACAGCTTGCTGGCTAGTTTGAAAAACAAGTGTCTGGCCAAATTTATCAAAAGAGTCACTTTCAAAAAGAAAATGTTTCTATGTGCCCTAAAAACTCAAAATTTGGAGAAGAATCATACACAGAAAGTTAGCTCCACCCAATGCTTTTCCAATTTTGGAAGCAAGAGCAAAAATGTTTGGTCTACTGGATGAAGCAAAAGGAGGCAGGAAAATAATTTGAAACCGAATACAATCATGTGGGTATTCAAACAAGTACCATATAGACGGGGTGGTAGGGGGTGTAGGGGGCGTTGGACATGCATAACCGCAGCATCCAGTGAATAAATGGCTCAACATACGGCGAATCCAGAAAGATGTGCAATATTGGTCTCATTTCAGCTTGTGGTATATGGTGAACCCTTTTCATGTGGTAATCGTATAGAGGTATCCAGTTACTTCAAATTTGATGGAAAATTAGCCAAGTTCCCTCAATGTTCCAATCATTATTCTCAAACCTGAGACAATCCGGTGTATTCAAACACAAATGGCCCATACGAGATGACAGCCTGATCATTGTCAGCCTTCTGGTATATGACACCTATTTTCATTGGTATAGAAACTAAGTTTTTTTCACAATGTTTAAATTAAAGTGGATAGGAAAATGAGACCAGTTGTCGCAATTTGGAGCCAAAATTTCCCAGATTTGCTATAACTTGTGTCAAATTTGGCCCAAAATCAATCTCCAAGTATAGCTTTGTGTCCCTTTGCAAACCAATTGGGATATAGATGAGCGGGTCCTACTTCACAGACTCTTGGCGGGCACATCCATCCCAAACAACAAACTTGAGGTCCCTGTACAATGAATCCTTAAGCACCGATGTATACTCCACTTCGCGTCCGCGATATCGCGGCTGCGAAGGTACTTGACCCCGATTTTTTTTATTGCCTCGGCGAAAGAATTTCTATCCGCTCGATTAATTTTGAGGCTATTCGCGGAGAGTTGAATTTGTTCAACTCTCAGCGATATCGCATCCCGCCGTGAAATGCTCATGATTGGCTGTTCTAGAGCCAAGGTCGGGCGTGACCTCAATAAAACCAAGCTGAAACCTGCTCTTAAAAATCGCCCTATCACAGCCCACCCCCCGCCCGCTAATCAACAACAAACTCATCCAATGAAATAACCCTTAAATGCCAATTTTTAAAGCATGGATGCCAGTGCGAAAAATTCTCGATTAGTAATGGATCACATCATCATGATTATTTTTAAGGATAACGAAAGAATGTTTTGGCGTTCGTACGAAATATTCTATTCTGATCTCCGCATCCTACATGTGGTGGCCATTTTAATGCACCGCCGTGTACACCGGGGTGTACAAATGTGGTAGTATCATAACTGGGCATTTAACAAATTTATTTCATGATACAAGTCATGTAACCCGGAAGATGTGCGAAATAATGTAAAACCAACAAAATAGTCCTGAACATGTAAAAGAATTCAAAATTTTATATTGGCAACATCAGTCCAACATTACTTGATCAACAGGCCTGGCCTAACAACTTTTAAAAATAAATTTGACCAAATAATATCGCTCGTCTATTCTATGCTAGAATCTCATTCGGGAAATCCGACGCTATATCGTCAAAATGCAGAACGGTATGTAGATAATTCGCTAAATTGTTCTCAAAATTGTCAACTGGCAAATTAGAGTTGTCAATAAAATAATACAGCAACGACTTTCCCCCCTCGAGATGAGACGTTTATCGCTCGGAGTATAAATGACTTTTATCGCAGCGGCAAATTGCGAGGTACAATTTCATCGCGGCGAAGCGAAAGTGGAGTATACAATCGGGCTTTATTCTCTGAAGCATGAATAATTGACTCCTTTTTCTTCCCCCTCTCTCCGTTCTCTGAGGTAAGGCTTAGTTGGTGACTTGCATCATGGTCCATGGGGAATGTTAGCTCAGAATAGAAAGAACTAAGTGTTATCCCTCAGGGAACTTATTTCATGAGGTCTTTTTCATGTACTTTTTCCATAACTCAAGATAGGACATAATGAGGTTGTTTATTTTAATGTTCTTATCCATATCTGTCAATAAATAATTGATACAGTATTGAAATATGAACAAAACAAACCCACATTGGTATTTTTATAACTTTTGACATCCTGTGCTGTGCATCATGCTTTTACATTTACGACATTACGTATAAAAAAATCTAATTTTTGACACGATTAATGTATTGTGTTCTAAATTTAATTTTACTGAGGTTTGAGAAAATTGAGAAAGCAATGCTTGAGGGATTACAGGTGGTTTAGAGTTAATTTTTTATCACCCATTTTTAGGCAACTAAGATTGCTACTGATATTAAAACTATTAAAACAAATTCCTACTCTAGGTTACAATCTAAGTGCTGATAGGATCTATGCTATGTAGCTTGGTCATTAGTATGGGGTTCCTTGACTAGATATATTCTGTATCTGACCCCAACTCACCTAATAACTAATAATATCCTTCAAAGTCAAATGGTACATCCCCAGACAAAATGTATCACAGATTATCATGAAACTATACCAGGTATGTTTGAGCTGGACCTTGTGTTGCTATAGATATTAATATTGTTTCATATGACCTTCAACCTTTGGGGTCAAGACTACCAATGAATCCTGAAGGGATCTGAGGGCTATTTACCTGATTAGTTGGGGCCTAAGGCTACTGTACATAGTGAGCTAGAGGGGTTAAAAGATGTTAATTGTTTTGTATGACCTTTGACCTTTCACACAGACTGGCTCTGCCAGGCTGGGCAAAGCAGAATAACTTGTCATCAAATTTGTGAAAGGAAAGCTTTTGTATTGTTTTAAACTTAAACAGATTTTAATGTCAACTTACACCTTGTGCACTTTTTTTTGAGGTCATCAAAAGTCCTCCTTTTCCACCCCTGTTGACCTGCACTCTTTCCGTACCACTAGTCGGTTGATACTCCATGCTTAGACACTGCTCACTTCCTTGCAATCAAATCTTCTTTTTCCTATAACCTTGACAATAAAAACTTCTTAAGTTGCAAACTCCAGGCTTGATGTTTGGCTAATGATTGATTACCTCAGATATATGATATAAATATAAACTTATGAATAGGAAGATGTTTAAGTCTGACTATTGTGTCATGTTGTTTACAATTTGATTTACTGTAAGTGGGCTTATGCCAAGTATGTCTTCTTATTTTTAGGTGGGCTTTTTTAAAGGAAATTTTTTTAACTTGGTGACTTTGATAGTACTGCAATTGCACAACAGCACACAAATCTTTGTGTCATGTCCCAGGGGTGGTGCCAGAGGGGTGGCAAGGGGGAGGGCGGCCACCCCTGAGAGTTTCAAAATTCAATAAAAATTGGTGTTATGCAATTATTTGCGTAAAACTTTACCTATATGAGTTAATCGTGTAATGTTTCGTCCCTCCAATGATTTTACCATGGCGCCACCCCTGTCATGTTCTCCCCGAGTTCCTCCTCCCACTCATGTGGCAGCACAGCTATTTGACCATATGTGAATTATCTCTTTTATTTTTAAAACCATTTTAATGGCAACAGAATTTTGACAATTGATATAACTAGAGGCATCCAAGAGCCTTCACCCTTGTAAATATCAAAAACATCCAATGCCAAGAATCTTGCCATATTGGCCTACAAAGGTCGGTGATTTGTATGTTACGGTGCCCTCTATGGACCAATATCCATAGAGATCTATGTAAATCCTAACTTTTTAAGAAAAAAATATTTTGTTTTAAATTTGGTAAAATTTGCACAGGAAGTAGCTAGTTGACTGTACAATCCAAATCCAGTTTCAAAACTGTCACCCCTGATATTTCTGTTTTATTCTGATTTTGCCATAATAACCGTGACAGCTGTGACAGAGATCTAACGTGCATTACTACATTTGATCTTTGACTGATGGACTAAAGAGAGTTAAAATTAATACTTTATATTATGCTCAGTGGCTCCTCCCTGGTGGCAGTAGTAGATAATGTCTGAATGGATTTGAAAAGATCATTTAAATGTCTATTCAGTTACTCCATCATATTTGATTTAAATTGACAGAATGTATCCCTTTATGTATATACCATAATTTAGGTGTGAGGGCATGGTGGTGCAGTGTCTACAATGGCTGACTTGTGATCAAAATGTTGTGAGTTGCCCAAGTGATGTGTCCTCTGGCAAGGTACTTTTCCTTGCTGACCTCTCCCCATTCAGGACTTTGAATTTGTACTGGCAAATGCTGGAAGGTAAAAAGACTTTGTTGTGTAGGAGGAGTTGCAAATCGCACAGCAAGCCGTTTGGATAGCAGTCCTGAGCAAAAATGATTGCTAAATTGGCCTGTAGGACAGGTTTTGTCCCCACAAAACGAGGGTGGCCGGATTCACCTCACACTGGCAACACTGCTGTGTGATGATTTATTAGAGCAAAAGATAATTGACCGGATGCTCTTCCCTGATGCCAATCCACAGTATTTGGCGGCGGGCCTATCCTTTGGGCAACCAAACCCACCATGCAAGGCAGCATGTGCTGGATGGCCGCCATTAGCTCTTCAGAGCTGGCGCCCTTGTAGGTAGACTTTCTTTTTCATTCTACCAGGGTAAAGTAGCTACCCTCCTCATCAGATTTCCTTAGAAACCAGATGGGGTGACAGTTTAGCCACCGCCAACTCGGTCGTGGGACAGGTAGTACTGGTTACCAGGATACCAGTAGCAGGCCCTCAAAGGAAACCTGACTTGACTATAGGACAGTGTGTGTTAATTAATGTGGTTTACCACATTTGGAGAAGTTTTTGTTCATAATATGAAAAGGAAACATTTCTTGAGCCTTAACTTCACTGGAGTAATGAGAAGATAAAAAACTTTCTTTCCCTACCAAAATCTCAATTTGAATTTGATGGAGTAAAGTGGCAGACAAGGTTGTCTATTGGATCACCCACCTTCAATCCACCCTCTGCCTGACATGCATGCTTTTGGCACAGATTTTAAAAGCACACTTTGTTGCCTTTGAATTTCCATACCATTGATCAGAGAGTATTATGTGCTTATGCCAGGTGGAAGGTGGATTGAAACTGTGATGTCATTGTACCAAACTAGCACACTGTCAGTGTGTTGCCTAAGTTGCCTTTGAATTTGCATACCTTTGCTATTGTTATGAAATCAATGTGCTTATTATGCCAGGTGGAAGGTGGATTAAGACTGTGATGTTATTGTACCAAACAAGCACACTGCCAGTGTGTTGCCTTTGTATTTGCATACCATTGCTATTGTTAGGAAAGCAACGTGCTTATGCCAGGTGGAAGGTGGATTAAGACTGTGATGTCATAACACTGCCAGTGTGTTGCTTTTGTATTTGCATACCATTGCAATTTATCAGAAATGTGCCTATGCCAGGTGGAAGGTGGATTCAAACTGTGATGTCCTTGTACCAAACTAGCACACAACCAGTGTGTTGCCTTTGAATTTACATACCATTGCTATTGTTAGGAAAACAACATGCTTATGCAAGGTGGATTAAAAGTGATGTCATAGCACTGAACTAGAACTAGATTTTTGGCCTAGATTTTCTTAGAAATAGCACAAAACAGACACTTCAGAATTCTTTCAATTTTATTCATAGACTGGTTGAGATGTGTATTTTGTTATGTCTGCATAGTATTTGATACCACAAGATTCCTTTAAAATCTTTTGTGTGTGGGGGCATGATGTCTGTGTTTATGAACATGCGCTTGTTTACACGTGCACATGCACACATAAGAAGAT
>JAMKCH010020631.1:0-22156 GCA_023653785.1 Ophioderma brevispina | reverse complement strand
ATGTGCCTATTATTCTGTACTAAACCTATGTACAGTATTTGGGCATTGTAAGAAGTTTTTAAAGGAGTACAAAAAACCTTTCATTCATTATAATGTTTTTAATTGTTTTGTGTTGCAGGAAAGGGTGTCGAAAAGGGTCGAGTTTTATTAACAAATTGTATTTTTGTGGGCTCACATGCCGGGATCACGCATGGGATTATTGATGTGCAATGTACCAAAACTGATGCATTGGGATGGCTAAATATGCCTCTCTAGGAGCTTGTGTGTTCTAAGGCCACTGCCAAGTGTTCCAGACTAGGCTGCAATGCAATGCCTCTCTAGCCCGCATTTTGATAAGGCATGGCTTTCATCAAGCTTCACTACGCATGCTCTCATTGTAGGACAACAGACCATTCAGCATATCTTTGCCTACCAACACAATTCATGCCAAAAAACACAAAGTACAAACAAATGCCCCAAACCAACACCTGCTCGAATTTTTTCAAAATCCCACATAACTGTTCAAAGAATGTCCATACTTGCATACCTCGAGTTTCATCAAAAAGAATTTGCACAAGACATGAGAAGACTAGTTTATGAGAGAACATTGGGTTTCCTACTCTAATTTGCCTACGGAATGAATGACAATACCTATATTATAGTATAAAAACTATAAGAGGAAACATGACCTTTGATTAAAAGGATATGCCGCGATTTGCTAATCCGAAACAGCGAAAAAAAGCATCAAATTCATATTTTTGTATTTTTGTTACTGGCATGGATATGCAAACATAACTGCAAGTGGTTGGCTCAAAATCCGTGTATTAAAGACAAGGCAGTACCTTTTATGCTGATTCTGTAATTTTCTATACGTGCATATCAAAAATTCCGACTTGAGATCAAACAAGCCCTTTCCAGTGATATCCCAGATTTTAAGTGCTATATTGTTCATCATGATCAATACAGTCTGACCTCGAACACAACATTATTGATCTAATGTTTTATTCTTTCTGTACTGGGTGGGGTAAACCACAATCTGCTGTTTAAGTAGATTTTGATATGCCATTGCTGTATGTCTATTTACAGGATACATTATGAACAATTTCCTCAAATACTCATTTTTTTCACTATTTGTTTTGTTGCTCCATTAAAGCAGATATATCCACTTATCGCTGATTTATAAGTTAAAAAATTCCATTTTCCACATTTTTCAATTTTCTCCTCCAGCATTATCGCTGCTAATCCCTTAATGAGATAACACTAGGGAAAGCCAAGGGGTCATAATGCTACCCTAGAGTAAAAATTCTATAGTAGCTATAGTGTATTGGAGCACAACTTGGCGCCTCTCCTCCAACAAAATGTGTAGAAATAAGTAGCAAAAGAATGGGGTCATTGTTCCAACCCTTTACACTGAACAGGGATAGTCCATAATTTGAAGGCACATACTACTACAACAAGTAAATTGAATGCTTTGGTACATGGAATATGTTATGTAAATCTCACAATTATATCCATTATTTTCACAGGTTATTTTTCCCACCCTTTCGTACTCAAGTTTGGTTTCCATGGGAACGCGACTAAATAAGAGTCAGACAGTAACCCTCTGGCTGCATCTGTATGGCAATTTTGGTAGAAAATGGGGCAAAATCTTAAATGTTTGTCACATTTCAAATAAATGCACTAAACATTTTTAAAAAAATATTGCAAATTTTAAACCCTTACTTTCAAAGGTTTTTTAAAACTTTTTTAAACGTCTGCTGAAAAATTAAGAGACATTTACAAACTTCAATTAGGCATGACTTAAGTGTGCAACGAGAGATTTACATTATCAGGTTGTCCCTTAAAAAATCCGAAAGTACTGTTTTTGCCCTGATGTAGGGCTTTCCATCAGAATAACACCATCTGAACAGATTAAGCTGAGAAATGTTTCTTTGGTACAAAAAATTGAAAAATTCTAATTTTGTATAGGAGCAAAATACGAAATTCAGCCTATGGTTTTATATTGGCAATATTTAAGCAAATCAAAATCACCATTTCCTATCTTTTAAGCATTTCTGAAGCCAAATTAAAGGTAAGAAATGTATCGAGTGCCTCTATTCTATATGAAAAACTATTATGACACAATATTTGGGTTGCCTCAAATATCTCTCGTTGCACCCATTCTGATGCTTACAAATGATATCCGTTCCACATATACTTACACTCTCAGTAATTTTGTAAGGATGCTCATTGAAGCATGGGTATTTTCTAGGTCAAAAAGGTCAAAAAAGATTTAATAATAAAGGGCAAAAAAAGAATCCCTAAAGCCCAGAGTGCCAATGATGTCGCGCGAGTGCGTGTAATGAAGTATTGCGAGGATTTTAAACTGCTGATATTTATCACGATGCGTAAGGTAATAATGAGTCACCGAGCCAGGTGCCTTTACTCGTGGATAATTTGTGTTGCACTAGTCAATGAGACACATCTGTCTTTAGGAACAACCTATGGGTAAAATAGTTTGTCTTGATGGGAAAGGCATTCTAGCCTAGATGCGTAAATTTCATTTTTAAGTGGTATAATATGCCACATGACATTGTAAGTCATCTCCATCTTTCGTTATCTTTGTATACTTTTATATTAAAAAGTAAGAAAAAAATGACAAAGTGGCTGAATCAGAGATTTCGGAAATATATGTATTTATTTTGCCACGGCTAGAATTAAATATTAGCCAACTAGAACTAAAGATACTCACCCCGAAAATGCTCAATTCCCAAGTTAGAGATGATCGGATTTTTCGTTTTTCATGCCGTGCGCAATTAGGTACAGTATAACAGTGCATGGATACCGTGTATAACAAAATTTCCCGGATCCGATTTTTAAACACAGTTGTGATGTTCTATATGAAGGACTTCGATTGAGCTATGTTATTCCACGTGATTTTATATGGACAGCATTTTGGTATATGCAAAAAACACATTTGTTTTGAAAATTGAGGACGCCCCCCCCGGAACTCTTCTGAGTCAGCCTTAAGGAAGAGCAGTATAATAATGCCACATGTCATTGTCATCCATCTCATCTTCGTATCTTTTGTACTTTTTAATAAATATAGTATGAAAAATGACTTAAGATTTTCCTGCTCCCTCCCATAGTCTATTTCTCCACTTCCCGTTAGTTTACTTTGCCCTACCATCTACACATGTCTCTCTCTCTTGTCTGCATGTCTATTTGTCTACATGTCTATTTGTCTGGTGTCTATTTGTCTGTGTCTTGTCCGGGTGTCTTATTTGTTCTGGGTGTCTTATTTGCATTTTTGTCTGCATGTCTATTTTTCTGCATGTCTATTTGTCTGCATGTCTATTTGTCTGCCTATTTGGCTGTGTCTGTTTGGTTCTGCGTTTTATATTGGCATGTGTCTTTTTGTTCATGCATGTCATTTGTCTGATGTCTATGTGTCCGTGTGTCTATTTGTCTGAGTGTTTATCTATGTGTCTGTTTGCGTGCATCTATGTCCGTTATGTTTTGTCTACAATGTCTTTTGGTCTGCATGTCTTTGTCTGCATGTCTATTTGTCTGTGTGTCTTTTTTTGTCTGCATGTCTATTTGTCTGCATGTCTATTTGTCTACATGTCTATTTGTCTGTGGGTCGTTTGTCCGACATTCCATTTGTCTGCATGTCTATTTGTCTGCATGTCTATTTGTCTGGGTGTCTATTTGTCTGTCTGTCTAATTATCTGCATTCTATTTGTCTAACATGTCTATTTTGTCCTGCCCATTGTTCTAACTTTGTCTGCATGTCTATTTTGTTTGGCCATGTCTATTTATCTGCATGTCTATTGTCTGCATGTCTATTTGTTTGCATGTCTATTTGTCTGCCTTTCTTATTTTCTCTACGTGTCTATTAATTTGTTGTCCTATTACGGATGTCTTTTTGTCTGCCAGGTCTAGTTGTCTGCCTGTCCTATTGTGTCTGCAATGTCTTATGTCCTTTTGTCTGCTTGTCATTGGTATTTCTATTTGTATAAAGTCTATTTGTCTGTGCATCTATTTGCGAGTCTATTTGTCTGTGCATCTATTTGTCTGCGTGTCTATTTGTCTGTGCATCTATTTGTCTGCGTGTCTATTTGTCTGCCCGTCTATTTGTCTGCGCGTCTATTTGCGCATCTATTTGTCTGTGCGTCTTTTTATCTGCGAAAAAAAAAAAAAAAAAAAAAAAAAAAAAAAAAAAAAAAAAAAAAAAAAAAAAAAAAAAAAAAAAAAAAAAAAAAAAAAAAAAAAAAAAAAAAAAAAAAAAAAAAAAAAAAAAAAAAAAAAAAAAAAAAAAAAAAAAAAAAAACTATTTCTCTGTGTGTCTATTTGTCTGCGCGTCTATTTGTCTGCATGTCTATTTGTCTGCATTGTCTATTTGTCTCCATGTCTATTTGCATGTCTATTTGTCTATGCGTCTATTTGTCTGCATGTCTATTTGTCTCCATGTCTATTTGCATGTCTATTTGTCTATGCGTCTATTTGTCTGCATTGTCTATTTGTCTCCATGTCTATTTGCATGTCTATTTGTCTATGCGTCTATTTGTCTGCATGTCTATTTGTCTCCATGTCTATTTGCATGTCTATTTGTCTATGCGTCTATTTGTCTGCATTGTCTATTTGTCTCCATGTCTATTTGCATGTCTATTTGTCTATGCGTCTATTTGTCTCCATGTCTATTTGCATGTCTATTTGTCTATGCGTCTATTTGTCTGCATTGTCTATTTGTCTCCATGTCTATTTGCATGTCTATTTGTCTATGCGTCTATTTGTCTGCATGTCTATTTTTCTGTGTGTATTTGTCTGCATGTCTATTTCTCTACGCAAGTCGCATCTATTAATTTCTCTGTGTGTCTATTTACATGTCTATTTGTCTGCATGTCTATTTGTCTGCATGTCTGAACGTGTGTGATTGATTGTCTCACTCACTCTCTCCCCGTCCCCCCTCCTCTTTCCTTCCCTTCCATCTCTCCCCACTCGTGGAAACCTTCCTAAACACTTTAGGGCAACTATTTCACAAAATTGGCTTAATTTAGAGTAAAATCACACAGACAAACAATTAAAAACAATCTCAATCATCTTTGGATTGGATAACTTTAGGTCCTACACCTAACTTTTTGAGGTAAAACCCAAGCGATACCCCACATGAGAGGTAAAACCCCCACTTGAGAGGTAAAACTGGAACGATACCTGCAATTGAGGGGAAACCAACTCACATCCCTTCAGTTGTAAACACCAAGACAGCCAACCTCTTGGTATTCATGTACCACCTCTGGCAGGGATCCCCACTGTGTAAATTTTAACAATAACCCCAACCTACATTTCTATCAAAGCCCTGAGGCCAATTTTTTTTAACGATTTGTCAAATTTGACCCGAATCTCCCACTGGTAGTTACATGAACTATAGTACTGATGCTAGTTACAGGGAAGGCCGCCATACGTTAACCAATTTCTTAGATCCTTCTGATAAGATATAAAAATGGACCCGAGGGACTGCTAGTGTACTGCATGTTTAATTTTCCAAGAACACGAGCCGTGCACACACATTAAAAATACAGGTACTGCTAAATGCTCGTAATTATGGTGTTTTAGGTTTCTGACACGACACAGATGATACAATTTTTGGTGAAAAGCACTGTACTTATACAGTATGTACATCTACTGTGTTCTGCTATGGTGTATTTCATTCAAAGTGACTGTAATGGTACCCCACCGACACTATAAATATATATATATAATCTAATGTCCAGCTCAAACGCCCTGTTTACTGAAAGCAATATCTAGGTTAAAAAGATTTACCGTTGCCGATTTGTCCATCATGTTGATTTTTTATGATCTAAAATGTTTGAACAAACTCAATACAAGTCAGGAGTATATCTGGATCTATAGTCCACTATAGTTTACAATATGCTCATCCCCCAAGCCACAGTTCGTGGGTGTACTTTTACTACAGTGACAGATCTGGGATCATATACCATAACCCAATACCAGGGGGTGTATTTCTAAATACACTGGCGAATGTAAGGTACTGAACTGTGTCAAGGGAAGTGAGATTTTACGAGCTCATAGTGAATAGGCCTACAAAAATTTTACACAGTTCATCTCTTTCCATCCTCACAGCTCAGGGCTGCAATTTCGACGCAAATCTGCGAATCGATTCGCGCCCGAATGTTCACACGCGAATCGGAGTTGATTCGCGTCAAGAATTCAGTCAAGAGAAAAAAAATTCAGTCATAAAAAAAATAATTGCTTTGCCTACCGATTATAAGAATAAGGAGAATCATCAACCCCAATGTATTTTTTTTCTTTCACAAGAAAATGAATATCTTCGATTTTATTGTCAAACAAACAAAATATTAAGGCGAAAGTCTGCTTTCCAATGACAGAAGTCCGTTCATATCTTCGATCAACACGTACTGTTTTACGAAAATCATTAAAATTGACCTGACACCAATACAATTAACCAACATCAAAGCCATGTGTTTACCATGTGCCCTAGTCTTTGTCAAAGACGCCTCTCATTTTTATCCAACCACTCCCTCGATCGCGCCAAGGCCGTGTCGAACGCCGAAGGCTTGAGGCCGAGCGGAGCGAGGCGTCTTTTGCGCAAATTGTATTTCCAGTGCAAGCATAATGTGTCAATCAAAGTAGGTCGTTCATCGTTAGCACCGCCCAATTTCATCGATGACAACGTTTTAAGATACTTGCCAGATCGATGACGTCGCCCGTCAAAAGTTACCATATCGATTTTTTCCCGGCCTAATTAGCATAACGCTTCAAAAGCAAAAATCGACGAAGTCTTGACAGCTGCGAGTGCGATTGAGTCCGTACGGTTGTGGAATGCAATGGCAGATGGGCTAGTGTAGCCAGCTCTACAGAAATAAAAGTCCCCCCAGTAAAGGCTAGTAAAAGTTATTCCCACCGTCCACCTGCACAACACCTGATATGAAGACAGACTAGGAGGGCATAACGTCAGGTCATTTTAATAAATATTGTCCTGCAGTGACCAGTCAAAATTGCCACTCACAGACATGACAATTGATTTTTGAACATTAAATTGAAATGATTGAAATCCTGACCCGCGCGTATCAACAGCCACGCAATGTGAGTGTGTTCGAACATCCCAACATTCAAGCCAGAAATAAAGTCCAGTTCACAAATTCATGCCGAGAAATTAGGGGACACGCACATCCTAGACTAGTCTAGACATGAACTAACCTCGGGAACTTACCATGTCTTGACACTGACATGCACCTATTACTGCCCCAATTTTAAGGCTAAGCTTTCCGCCGAACCATGGCTGAACGATGCAATGAAACTACGTGTAAAATGCAAATCCGTTCACTACAATAACTGTAAAATTTCACAGTATAGTAAGCGAATCACATCAGTACAACGTAGCCGTAGCTTCAAATATCCCTCATGAATAGTCATATTCAGCACAGTACCTGTACGTGTAAGCGAGCCTCCAATAATCCTACAATACAATCCTACACCCTGTACAACCGTGATCCACAGTCTACAACGTTACACTGACAAACGATGCAATGTAATTCCACCATGTTTTTCACCGTGCCCGTTTTCACGCAGCAAAGTGGTCGCCATTTTACATTCCCGGCTAGCTGTAAGCCTGCATCAGTGATCCCCTGGCTTGTATGCCCCCGGTATTTCCGCTTGTTTGAATCGGTTTACACAAAACCCAATCATTGAATGGTTTATTGATCATTCAATAAACTCGTATTCTAGAACTATTTAAGCGAACGATGACATCATCTTGACCAATCAACGATCGCTACAGTTTCGGAAGAAATATCCGAAAACATGAGTAACAAAGAAAAGGAATATTGGCGAAAGGCTTTGATTACGACTGAACTTTAGCGGTCAGAGAGGGGCGGACTCACACAAATTTAATAAATAATCAAAGCCTTGATAAAGGCTACAATGGCCCTAGTATACCATATAAAATGCAGGTTTTTTTTTCATTTGAAATGGCAACAATAAATTCGAAAAAGGGCAAATAAATTCTAAAAAACGTACTAACAATCAATGCAATAATAAAAATCTTAGTTCGAAAATAACCCTTTGTCTATTTTCCATTAGTTTTACAACAAAATAAAACAAATTTGTAATCAAAATTCCAAGGTAATATATCTAGGTATGGTGGTAAATGCTTTGCTCAGGTTTACCTTTCAAGTCCGGCAAATTGTAAAACACAGTGATGCGGGAATAACTAGTCCCGGTTCTGTATCGCGGAAATTTCGTGGGGAAATGCTATTTAGCCAGGTGAGACTGTTTCAATACCGATGGGAGTTGCTAACGGTGCCTTCAACTTGTAATTTTGTGTTTTTTGACAGCACAAGAAGAGAGATTTCGCCACCCCTGTTGCGAATTTCGGCGCTTGCAAGCTGGCCAGAATTCGGAATTTTGCATTTTGTGCCATTAAAGTGCATCGATTCTTGATTTTTGTCTCAACCAAGTGCATTCCTAATTAAGTACAAAATATTAAGAAAATGAAATCAGAATCCCAAGCCTTAAATTGATTTTTGTCTCCCAAAGTCGCTTCTGCAGTCTGCTTTCGAAGTCATGTTGGTGCATGTATGAGAACTGCGTGGCTCTAGTCGAAGAGATGGCCTTTTGGTTAATTTATCACCATTTTATGTGAGTACAGAAACTCAAACGTGGACTCATACTTGTAGGGTTTGTAGTTTGAATATTTAAGGTTTTCGTCGGCAAGTAGTTAACGTGTAGTGTTCGTCGCTGCCCTCAGTAGTGAGTGTCACAGACATTTCGAAGCACAGTTTAGGCCTAATTAAACAATTTCCACTACAAATTATTGTTTAGAATTTACTTCTGCCTTCCATGTTTTTATATTTTTAACAGTTTTAAAATACTGGTAATAACGGATAAGTCGCCAAACGATACTTTAAAGCATGGGAAATAAATTATATCCTGTTAATATATTCATCATCTTAACCCGAAGTAGGGGCTGATCAATTGATTCTCGCAAAATTACCTTGCGAGAATCAAACCTGATTCTCACCGCACGTTACACAAACGAAATTGCAACCCCTGCAGCTGCTGTGGTGCTCCAATGGCACTGGGTCGGCATACTAACAAGCAGTCTCTAAATATTTGTATTTGACCTCAAATGACCTTTGACTCTTATGGGAACCTTTGTTCCGATGTTGCTCTCAAAGATCGTTGGCAAATGGACTCCAACTTCCCAAAAATTACCAAGCCACCTATTTCCAATTCACCTCAATACGTTTGAACCTCATTACATGACGTCCCATGTTTTACGTACGACCCAGTTCGGTGGCAAATGACTTTACTTTCTCAGACATCGGGGTATGGAAACTGATGAAACATTAACACATTTATACAAATATACATACACACATAAATAATTACATTTGTATGTCTCCAAAAACAAGGCGACACAAAATTATGGATCGTCAGTCTCAATAGTCGTCAGATATATGAGGATATACGTTATGGTCATTCACGCGAATGTCCATCTGGGGATGTGTCACCAATACACATCTCTCATTTTAAGCATATGGTCTCATTTTTACTTGCCTTCATGCCCATGTTGGTCAAGAGCATGGGTCCACATTTCAAAATTATCTTAAAAAATTTGTGTAAAATTAGCCAATTTTCTCAATTTAGAGCCAAAATTGTTCAAATTTGCTAACAAGTTGGAATTTTGAGAAGAAAGGGCAAATTTGTGACAAAGTTGGCCTAAAATATATATCTCCATTATAACTATTGATCCATTTTATGCAAAAAGTGTGAGATGGTCCTACTTCAATCTTAAAGGCAGTCCCTAAACCAGCCCAATACGCCAGGGGGTAGACATGACCTGCTTGACTTGGTCCAATGGGAATTTTCCCAACGTTATTTGGGGAACTGGCTACATGCATTTAACATGGCAATTTCGGTCCCAGTGACATTCATTACAATCACCTCTTAAACCTTGTTTCAATGAATCTTAGTAATAGCATGATAATTTGGATTATTGACCTCAAAAGCGTCGGTCAGTGGATTAAACCCTGCTGGCAAAACAGTTAATTTCCAATAACGTAAATTAATTTAAATAGTTGTGACCAGATATGCGCCTTTTCGTGAAATCCCACCGATATGCGTAATACCGTTAAGTCTGAAAAGACCTAGCACTGGGTTCCACAACGGATGCGATGCCAATGGAATTCACTGTTGCTGTTAGGATGGCCATGTCCTACCCCCCTGCAATACGCTAATTATGTGGTAATGGAAATAAAACAGCCATTTATCCCCTCTTTCCTCTCACCTTCTCTCTCATCTTGGTGGTCATCCAACAAAAACGTTTGTGTATCTAAATTGGAAGAGTCATCAGGTTTCTCCACTATACCACCTCAGATTTGATGGGATGCAATTCTAAAGATTAACACGCTTGCTCTGTTATTAGCCCGAGAGCACTCACATGAGAATAATTGATCATTAATGATTAAGATATATCATTTTTTACTTTACTCATGCCTGGCATTGGGGCTTATGTAGATAACGTATCCCCCGGGAATAAATCCTTGCCCCTACAGTTAACATAGTACAATTACCAATTAAACTCCATGACTGTGCTACACTCACATTTGCACAATTGTTTTACCAATGTTGTTCAATTTTAATGGTGAGTTAACCTGCTAGTAGTACTAGTTCGTCATTTTCTAAGTAGATATTAAGGGGCAATGAGAGATTTTGAGGCACCCAAATGTTGTGTCCATATAGTAATTTGTCATAGAGACTAGACCTCAATAGATTTCTTACCTTGTCATTTGGCTACAGAAATGCCCTTAAAAAAGAAAAACGTTGATTCTGATTTGCTTATGTTTCAATATAAACAAGGCTGAATTTCGTATTTGCTCCTATCGAAATTAGAAATTTCCAAATTTTTGTACCAACACAGTTTCAGCTTAACCTTTCAGATGGGTTATATTTTTGATGGCAACTTTACATCAGGACAAAAATCAGTAGCTTTCGTTTTTTGAGGGACACCTACTCATAATGTGAAAACTCTCGTTGCACCTTTAATGAGGGCGTGGTTCCTTACTAGGGCAAACCTTTAAATACATTCATTCTGGTTAGTAATATTATCAGCGATTTGGGCCAAAATTGGTTAAAAATCTCAAAATTTTGTGATATTTTCCCCCTCCCCAGAATTTCACCCTCCCCCCCCCCCCCCCCCCCGAAAAAGAGGTCTGGCCCAGCCACTGTATTATCAAAAACAAAAAAGAAGCTCATTTCCAAAATTTAAGTGATTCTGATTTTCATCAAGGAAAATCTATCATGTCTTTATCAACTGCATTTCTTCCAGGCAAAAATTGTCAATTATGACCCTTGGGTTGGTACTTGCTAACAATCATAGTAGCAGACTGGGCGGCAAAATTGGATGGGGCGGGCGGAGGTGGAGATGTTTCCAAAAATTCTCACTTAGGCTCTATCTACCTTAACTTTGAACTAGATTCATACACTTAACTGCCCGACACAGATTTCCTGAGGATGGCACCCTAAAATTTTCTAACAAATTCATGTTTTAAATTGCATATACTAGGGGGGGGAGGACACCTGGTGTTCGATACTAGAGTTGGGATTTTGGAGGTTGCCGCCAGGGCTCCTATGGAGCTCTATGGAAAAAACCTAAATACGGAATTAATAATCCTGATTGATTTCTCCAAAAAAACCGCTTGATTAAATCCTTCAATTTTTACCATATATAATACGGCAAGAAGAACCATCATTTAATCATTTTGTTTACGAAACTTTTAGTTCGCAAAGAAATTTGGAGAAGCCTGCTTTGAAATTCCAATTTTTCCGCGCCATTTGGAAAATCCCAGCCAAAATTAAGGTGGAATCCCTCCAGTACAGCTTTTTTCAAGGCCAAAATTGTATTTAATTTAAATATTGAGCTTGGAACATTGCCTTTCTTTTGCTTCAAATTTGGTAAAATCGGACATTCCTTCACAAAGTTGTGCTTATTTTTGTTCGCCAAAGTCAGCGGCAAAGACATGAATATCTTATGTATTTCCTTATTTTTAATTCTTTTGTATTGTATTTTGTTTTTGTTTTGATATTTTTGTAATATTGAGTGTTATCTGCTTTTTTAATGAGTTTCTGTATATCCTTTTATTTTGCATTTAATATGCTGAAATCCTTTTTAAAACTAAAGTTTAACTCTACATTTATGATAATTTGAGACTTAATGAACTTATTAGCTTATTAATTATTGTTAAGTCATTCGACATTTTTAACGGACAAAACTTTAAATCGTTTCCTCAAAACAAATGTTTTAATGTCGTGTATCCCCGCTGGGGGACTGATACCAAAAAGTATTAAATGGTAGAGCCATCCAAATTTGGACTGAAACTTGCTGAGATGTAGGGGGCTTGAACTGTACTAGAATTAATAACTGAACTTGGGAACATACCGTTTGCCATGGTAACATAAACCCTATTCTTGATTTTTGAGATTTTGACCTTTGACCTTTCAGTTGTGGCCCCCAAATGTCAGTCGATTTTTATAATTCTAGTACAGATTAGCTCTGCCTTCTTCTAAACAGCAATTTAGTTTTTAGTCCAATTATCCAAATCGAGTACATTTTAGTTTTTGAGTATCTGCCCAACCGTTCTCTACCTTCAAATTTTTACCAAATTCATATTGCCGCTGTTGCCCTGGCACGGGTCACATGACCACTTTGTTTACGCATATTTAAGAGAGTAATGTCCACGGTATATATTAATCTCATAATGGCAAACTACATGTAAAGAACTTCTATGTACATGCATTATGATCATGACCCTCCAAAGTGTGGAATCCACCTTAAGCAAAATCAAAATTTGAAATGCTGTGACAAGACATTCTCGTTCCCAGTACTTGCCGGGGTGTCCCTACGGGAATATTACTGTAGAGTGGTATGTGACAGAGAGAGACTATTGAAAATACCGTTTTTACATCAGCGATCAAATCTGACTTGTACATGTCATTAGCGCGTTGCTGATGCATGGATGTAAACATCAAGGCCGATATTCCATTCCCATCCCCCGGAGATTCCCGAATTATAGAATATTTCGGGCCAAGGTAACTTTAAAAACCAGAATTTGGACCTTTTTTCAATTTAAAGTGTGCAAGGAGTTTCTGAGTTTCCATACAACCCATCGCTTCGCTGCTTGTCTGCCTTTTCCGGGCCTTCATCGGTTGTGTTGTCTATTTGGCACACGCAATGGTAAGGAACTGGCGTGAAACTTTACTTATTGTGGCAGTTTTTGCGCGTATTTAAAATCATTTTTTTTATCTGATATAAAGATATTTTCTTGCAGATACAACTACAGGATATCCTTGTTGATGTTAATTATTACATTATAGTAAAAAGAGTCATTCAGTGGCATTGTCGCGTGAGTATACTTTTGCTTCAACTCCGAAACTGAACGTGGCAACTTGCAATGGCATGTTTTGTTGACTTCCATCACTCCTACTAGTAATCCTTTCATACCAGTGAGTAACTTCGAAAGCCATCGTTACATTACACAGATCACATGCGATGGGATAAGTTGACATAAGGTGCCACAGTTCCAATTTGGGACATCACACAGCGACCGATAGAATAGGTCTCTGGATAACTTGGTGATCGGTTCCAAAGCAAGGACCAGGTCTTCTAAGTTTACAACGGTAATCATTGCATCAAGCTAGTCCTTGAGTTGACCCTCCATTATGCCACACATTTCTGAAACAAAGGCCACATTGCACTGCACTGTTCGTCACACACTTCTGGGTTTAATTGCATGTTACAAGGCACATGTCCTCTGTTTCACAGAAAGATTTCCCAGATAGCAAGACTACTTGTGGGGAAGCCAACGTTGACGCAACATAGTCCCGGACTTGGAGGACCAACGTTAGCCAATAAGAACTTGACAACCGTCATTTTGGCCAGTGGGCCATCGTTGGTCAAACGTCCCAAGTTCGACGTTGGCTTAACATTGATCCAAATGTCAGAAATAGGTTGCGCCAACCATTGCTTATAGTTGGGCCGTTGTGGTTCCAACAATTATTAATTGCCTTTGTTCAGAATTGTGGGTGCCAATTCTTACAAATTCTTGCGGTAGATTGTATTTTGTCTCCATTAAAGGAATTTATTCCTCCATAATATAATTAAGGAATATACAGAATATGTTTAGCTGTTTTCACATCAACTTTGACGTGTGTGCAATGAAACAAGTTTGAACAGTACAGTAAACAAAATCAATTAATCCATCCACTAAATAAAGAAAACTTAAATTCGCACCACAGAGAAGATTAAAAATGGTAAAAAAATTACAAATTTCGCCTGTTGGGCCACGTGGGCTGACGTTGCTTATTAGAGCCGACATCCCTGAACAAATGGAACTCCATTTTAACATCCTTATGATGCAAAATTTTCAACCCAACTACACATTTAATCAAATTTACCAATACACGTAACATCATTTTCATTTTCACATGACACCTTCTAAGTTCACATCCAATTGTCATCGTACTCCTATGTTGGGCCAACGTTGCTTTGTCCACCCATCTGTCAACCCATTTCAAGAACATTTCAACATGATCAGTTTCGACATCAACCCCGACATTGGCTGAACGTTGCCCTGCCTTGTCATGGTTCGATTTAGAGGGGTTTTAACATGCAACAAAGGCGTAACTTTGGCTGTGGTGCATGCAGTTTTTCTCCTGTGCATCTAAAATTTTTATTTTTCAGCCCATTTTGAGGAAAAATCAGGGTTGTGGCATGGTATATAGTAGTAGTAGAGTAGTGGACCTCGGTGACGAGTTCTTATTAACCAATTGTCATGATGCTCTTATGAAGCTCTCTGTATTTCATTATCATAGGCCTGTACATATAGAGGGGGTGGCAGCGCCCCCCCCCCCAACAAAAAAGTAAGAATAAATATTGACAAGAAAGTCCACATTTTGGTGATGAGTGAGGGTAAGTCCCCGTTTACCAAAAAAGGTCCAACTTTTCCGAGATCCGCAACCCCCCAAAAAAAATCTGCTAGGGCCCTGTTCATTCATGAATGCACCACACCCTCAAAACCACGCTTTTTAGACAAATGTAACCAATGGACAGTTATGTACTGAGTAGAACATCACTGTCGGGAAAGGGCACGTCCCCCTCCTCTGGCGACGCCACTGTCCCAACGGAAAAAGTGCATGTTGAAGATGAGGGGCAGAATCTGAATTCATTACCTTGATGGTGAACAAAATCTGGTGAAAACTGGGTTTTGGTCAGCTGCTACATATTAACTCCTTTGCATGGATGAAACATGCAGGCACATTGTGACTATGTACGTTATGCCCAGCACACCAGAGTCACCTCTCATGGGGAGATTGTTTTAGGATACGAATTTCTCCCAAATTTCACTAACGTGGCAGATATGTTCTTTTCAATATTCTTAAATTTCGGCAAAAGGGATTTATCCCCATTTTGTCCCTGATTTTGTTCAAATTATGATGTTCACTTAGATCCTCGAACCACTGAGCACTGAACATATCACTGTTGGGCGGTCATGATTATGAGCAAGGAATACAGGCTCTCGCTACATATGCACGCCTGCGCAGAAAGATCTGCACTGTATTGCCGGCTGTTTTTCAATTCGTTTTGTCCGAATCTGACCTACCCCCCTGGCATATACATAAGAACTTGTTCACGATTAATCAGGTGTAAATTAGCAAAGTCAGACCTGTGTCCTTCATATAGGAAAATCACAACTTTGTAATAAAATTTCAGATCCATAATTTGGGTTATACACACTATCCTTGCCTGGTATTCTTATACTTTCAATAAATGTTACCTAGAACATCGCATAAAACTATATGAGTCAGTCAGCCCTTAAACATTGAATTTCAAACTCATCTCCCTTAAATTTTGCAATATTCTGCCAAAAACTGCTATCAATGCTAATTTGTAGCCATACACATGACCCTTTGAACCGTTAATGGACAAGCATGGAAGACCCAAAGATGGCAAAATGAAGAAAAATCAAAATGTTCAGCAAAGGGGGGGGGGGGAAAAAGCGGGAACCTAACGAGATATGAACTATGAATTACCAACAGTTCAATCCAATGTAGAAACATTCACAGTAGCCTTATTAATAACACTCACTGAATCCATGACAATTGGTGTTTTTAATAATGTCTCAATTACAGGTTTTTAGACAAGATTGCAGCTTGTAAACAACGCAGTGAACTTAAAGGGGCATTCGTATCCACAGCCTTGTTCCCCCGACTTACCTTTAAAAAAATGAGATTTTTATATCATCTGAAACCGGTAATAGCCTTATAATTCCATAATGCACTGTAATGTCCTATACTGTACTGTACTAAAATAAACACATGTCATACTTGGGGATAAAAAGTGTTCATGAAGTTTAAAGGTACCACAAAAATATTTCATTGATCCTTAGACTAACACTTGTGAGCTTAAAATGACTGAAAGGTCCGTAAAACGTGTTAAAATGATAGTTTTGGGTCACATGACCTTATTGAGATGAAATTTCCCAAAACTGTTTCATTGTGGGATGCGAACTTTAATACACCTCCAGTTTGGATAGTGCTCTAGGAGGATCCCCTTAACACTACCTTTTCATACATAAATCTGATTGGCCATTAATATCATATATTAATTTCAACAAGCATGTTTGTCCCCACATGCCCCCATGACCTTTGACCCCACATGTGAGGTAGCCCAAAGATCCACTCCCTATAAGTGTCCTTAAAGTTCATCAATGTATAGACCATATTACTGAAAATTGTTCTTATTTCCTTGACCTCATACGCTGTTGGGTCACAAGTATAGGCTCTATTCAACAATCATTGCATCCAGATCCCTTAAAAGCCTCAAAATGTGGATACAGTGACCAGTTATGCCTTTTAACAATGACCCTAAATGACCCCTGATGACCTTTGACCTCAACCTGTTAGGGTCATGTGTGACACTACCAAGGATAAATGTGTGCAAATACCACCATATATCCATCAAAGTATGCAGATAAATACAATTAGTTCAGAGATTAACACTGGAATCATTTCTGCACATTTCAGACATCCACACACGATCAGGTTTTGGTGATATGCTTTCATGTGAGTGATAAACATCATATGAAAAATCGACCATGATCTGGTCACCCACTTTAAGTTGGGGCAATATATTTTGCCAGGAGTAATACACCACCAGTTCGACCTAATTAAACTTTGGCATTTTCATCTTCGCTGCCCTCTCCTTCATTATCCAGGCGACGTGGCAATATCCATACGACACGCCCATATTTATTACATGCTGCACATTTTGCTGTCTGACTCCTTGCACTCACTGGATTGTACAGTGCGCTTGGGTGGTTGATAGTGTTTTGTTGCACCTCCGTGCTCTGCCATGTACTCTTATAGTGTGTCCCACAAAAAATCCCTAGCCGATTCTGTATATGTTTTATATAAACGCAAGTACAAATTAACACCATCCATGCTCTGCCATGTACTCTTATAGTGTGTCCCATCAAAAAATACTCATCAATACACTTTCACCCCAAGCAGATTCCTTGTTTATAACATGCAGCACTAACACCTCCATGCTCTGACATGTACTCTTATAGTGTGTCCCACAAAAATACCCCTAGCCGATTCTGTATATGTTTAACCAGTGTTCGATTTAGAAAAGAAAAGTTACATGCACACATTGGGATTTTCTCAGAATGGGCTGTATAACACTAAAATCTGCATGCACAGGCTGAATTTTACGTGCACAGAGCAAATGTTCAGTGCATCTGTGCATGTAAAACCCCTCTAAATCGAACACTGGTTATAAAACGCAGTACATTACACCTCCATGCTCTGCCATGTACTCTTATAGTGTGTCACACAAAAAATACTGTCGATAAACAATTTCACTCCTGTAATCTGTATATGTTATAACACGCAAGCACATTACACCTCCACGCTCTGCATTGTACTCTTATAGTGTGTCCCACAAAAAAATACTCATCAATAACCTTACCCCTAGCCGATTCTTTTATGTTATAACACGCACGAACATTACACCATCCACTCTCTCCCATGTACTCTAATAGTGTGTCCCTAAAAAATCCTGTTGATCAAACCCTTTTTTTATTTATTTTTATTTCATTTATGTAATTTTGTCTTATTTACCTGGGTAGATCATTCAGTGTTCAGACACTGCTTTCCAATGATGCCCAGGGTCCAGGACGACTTGGGACAGCCAGGATTTTTCACCCTACCTAATCGACACTTGGCTGTGAGTACATATACTGTGTGGAGTTCTCCAGTATATGGGACACGACGGCTTAACGTCCCTCCAAGGACGGGTATTCTCATGGTCTGTTTTGCCCAAGTCCAAATGACCATGGGGAGAGCAGAATTCCAGTTTTATCAATCGTTCTTAAAATCAATCCAGAATTTTAGTACCAAGTTAAATCCAGGCCAAGTGGGGCCCACCGGGGCTCGAACCGCGGACCTCCTGCACCAAAAGGCAAATACCCTAACAAGTGGGCCACGCTCTTCCCTTTTCAACCCTAGTGGATTATGTTATAACATGCAAGCCAGTGGCTTTTGAGATGATAGAGAAACCATCTCAAAAACCACTGACCTAAACTAGGCTTGTTTTGGACTAATTTTAATGCTTTACATGCTGATTCAAAATCTGTCATGAAATGCCAAGGGTGTATTGAGTCATCACACACTGCATCATTTTGGGAAATTTCACCTCAATTGGGTCATGTGATCTCACAAAAATCTATTCTTAACACATAAAAACCCTGACTGTTTTCCTCATTTTAACCAAGCCTTAGTACTTGCAAATGTACTCAGAATGTCTTTTGTGGTTCCTTACACCTTTGAACACGTTATTCCTAAGTACTGACATTTTTTTTAGTACATTACAACTAGGCACCTTGCTATGCATCTTATGGGAATGGTTCAAAACATCCTCTGTGAAAAATGCTTAAATTTGAAATTGTGATAAAATGTTGCCATCACCTCAGTGCAAAGGGTTACTGCTGCACTTTTGTTAAATATTTTGCTAGGTAGCATTCATGTCATTTCAAACATATGTACAAATGCATACCATGCCATACATATTTTAATACCCCTATGAAAAGATGTCCACTCAAGCATTAACATGGGACTTAATTTTGGTTAATTTAATGCCAATTCATTTTTTTTAATTCAGGGTAATCTCAATCAGTACTAAGTACTGCTCTCCCGGAGGGCCCTATTGTATAACAAAACAGGGCCCCCAGGCGGGTAGAAATACACTAGCCTGTGACGTGACTGTAATGTGGGGCTAAATGTTTGAATGCTGAATGAAAAAGTTTTAATTCCATGGTAAATTAATATCCCTGGATTGCATCCTGCTATTCTTGTACCAATGAGATTTGTACTGTAGGCCCATTTTCATATACCGACATTCATTATGAAGTGGAACATTGACCCCATTTTACCACATCGTATATTCTTTCCATTTTGGCCAAAGGCATTACTCAACATTGAGCCAAAATTACAGCTATCATAATACATTTACCTTAAAGGTGCATTTTGTGATTCCAGCACCTTCGTTTTATTCATTGTTCACTAGATATCCTTGATAAGCTTATTCACAACTTTGTAGTTGAATCCTGACTTTGCGGTTTGTGTGGTTATGAGCAATTGCTTGTTTCCACTATGCTATAATTACTGTCCGTTACAGACAGAAAATACAAAATTGCAAATTTTAATAGATAATAGACTGAATTTGCACGTAAGGTAAAGATTAGATATACATGAATACTAATGCTAATGTTTAGCCTTAGGATGATATAATTTCACCTTTATTAGTTACGTTGGGGGGGTTAAGGCTGTGGATCAGGAAATTCAGCGAAATATCCACCATGCAGTTTAACCATGGCCAACATGTAGACTGTGATGAACCATGGCCAACTGTGGGCCCAGGTATTCGCATAGTTTCTATGCCAAGTGTGACCTTTTTAACACAACGTAGGCCCTAATGGCTTAAGACCTTCTGAAGTTTCAAATTTTTTTTTTTGCATATAAAATTTTGACCTCAATGAGTCCAAAACAAACGTCCACCAACTGTTCATTTTATTATTTGTAATTAACAACAAAAAAGTATCTGTAGCCTTCTATCATTACCAGGAACTGCTTTGGTTAAAGGTGCATGTTCCGATCGTCTTTGGATCCCCCGATTTACCTCAGCAGTAGTATCGATTGTGATATCATATGAACGCTATAAAAAAAATTTTTTTTTAAATAACATTTCATTCCCAGATATAAACACAAAACACTGTATGGTTTATTTTTTCAGCACAGTATTTTGAATACGGCTTCGCAATATGCATTAACGCTCAACCTTCGAACCGCAAGTTTGTTTCCCACGGTACTTCATGGGCGTATCTGTAAGTGCCAGGCTCTCATATCAATAGAGAACCCAATGGACATAAATAGAACAAGCACCTTTTAAACTAGGCTGTCTGGAACCATTGCATTTCAATCAGCAGGTGGACACCCGTCTTGTCTGGATCAAGAAGTCTTGAAACAGGACACCGATATCTGGAGATGAGATGGACACCTGGTAACGTCTCAATTCCTCATGATCATGTATCAAGGGAGACAACATAATATTGTCAACTAATAGGTCTATAATGCATGCAACAGGGCTTCATGTATGAAAAATAAGAGGAGATCTGTTAATAACTCTCCTGTATTCATTTAGGAGCTCAACAGGAGCTCAATAATTGACATGTATAACAAAAACAAGGCCTTTCAAGTAAATAAGGGAGCTCAATTTTTTGAGCTCCTGAAGATGCTCAGGAGAGCTGTAAGGAGCTACGGAGCTATAGCTCTCCTCAGAAATGAAGGGTCTGCATGCAACAATTTATTAATGAATATAGGTGTAAATGCCGGGGGATATATACTCCAATATTTTGATCCCCCCACTGTTGATGCTAGTTCAGGGGTTTTTGCCCAAAAATAACCTCATATTTTACCATAACAAACTAAAATTGTAAATTTCTGTGCGATTCGCAGCATTTTTTTTTCTAATTACAACTACATTTAAAGGTGCAACGAGAGATTTCAAAACCAGGTGTCCCTAAACAATGTAAAATTCTATTTTTGCCCTGCAGTAAAGCTTTCCATCAAAAAAATATCCCCATCTGAAGATTTAAAGTCGGAAATGTTTCTTTGGTACAAAATTGTTAAATTTCCATTTGGTTATAGGAGCAAATACGAAATTCAGCCTATGTTTTATATTGAAATATAAGCAAATCAAAAATCACCTTTCCTTTTAAGACATTTCTTAGCAAAATACAAGGTAAGAAATCTACTGAGTGTCTATCTGTATTGAAAAACATATATGGACCACACTATTTGTGTGCCTCAAAAATCTCTCGATGCACATTTAAAGGTCCATGTTCCGATCGCTAATCGCCTCGTCCCCAGGGACCCATATTTTACCGGAATTTTGGTATCGAAGAAAGCTAATATTTTTACTCATTTACCTGTTGGAATCTTAGGCTAAAGGATGTTTGGTTTGGATGTATGAGCGAAAATATGCCCCATTTGGTCGACCAATATTTAATTTTAACAGACTCTATGGGGATTACAAAAACACGTTTTTAGCTCTCACTTCAACAGGTTGACTGATATCAGCGCAAAACCTTTACAGGATGGGGTTTTGGGGGTGAATGTTATTCTAATCAAGATGAAAAATTAAAAGCTTAATCGGGTCATCCACCCGTAACAATTTTAGGTTATAAATGGCAAAATTCTTTAGCGATTACAGGCACCATGGCTAGTACGGATCTCATCAGCAAACCCTTTTCATTCATTAAATTTCATAAACCCCCATTCCCCAAGTACAAAAGAAATTTATGCCTCTGTATACTGATTGGGAAGCAGGTTCACACTAGGTTTTGAAAAAAGTGGCGTCTACTGGGACGCAAATTTGTTTCCATGAGGTTGAAAAAGTGCGTCCACTTAAAATGATATTTGTGTGTCAAGGTTTGAGAACTGTTGCATACTTAATGACTGCAAACACTACCATACAACAATCCCAATTCCAAAACTAAGACGGGGCATATTGTAAAGTAATTACCCTGATGACCCT
>JAMKCH010020630.1:0-24819 GCA_023653785.1 Ophioderma brevispina | reverse complement strand
GTTTGTAAATAACTACTAGTAAATATATCACCTTCTTAACGCAATTGTGACCAACCCCAACAACTCTTATCATTAAAATATTTTCTCAAAATGAAGGACATTTCGCTTCAACTTTCCAAATCAAGTATCCTTCAGCCTAAGATTCAACAGGGTATCAATATTATTTGCATGTTTTTTAACTCATATAGTAACATATCTGTAAGCAAAAAATAAGAATTTATCAAACAACAAGCGGTGAAGATGTGACCGTTATAATTAAATACAAAACTCTTAAATTTAACATGTTTTGTAAACGCACTTAACGTTTTTCCAAAATTAAATTTCAATTCCACAACACCATGATCTGATCTTTTTAATCATTTCTAAACAGAAGTCAATTCTAGTCAGTTTATCCTCCTACGCATTGGACAATAAACTAATCATTTAACATGTTTCTAAATAACATATATTATCGAAGCAAAACTAAACAATGTTCTACCCAACACAGTTGAGATGTGTATTCATTTAACACTTAAGTGCTAAGGGGGGGGGGGTTCCATAGTTACCAACGATTTGTTTTTCGCGATTTCTCACTCGTGAAAAATATTGTCGAAATCTAATTTTTTGTAATTGTGTAAACTTATCGATGCGCTTCTCCCCATAAAAAAATCGCCTAAATTTCTCGACGTTAATGAGATAATTAGTGAGGTCCCTAGGAACCCCCCTTAGGCACCAAGGAGTTGATTAAAAAAATAAAATGAGCACAAACCCGTGCCAGAATTATTTTTTCTGCTTTGTATGTTCATATCATGAAACAAAATTAATTAATTACATAATCAGAGAAAAATAATTAACCCTTATGTGCTGAAAAGAGCGATTCCATCATCGCGCGACTGCGGCCATTGCTATACAAACCTATGGCAAAAAATTACTGCCCCACAAAAAATACAAGAATGCTACAAAATGGGAATTGTGGTTAATATCAGGTAAATTGGTCCTTGTAGAGCAGATATAAACATCAAAATGATTGCAATGTGTATGATGTGGAAGCAGGGCGCGGAAATAGGGAATTTTTGACCGATTTTGACGGATTTCGCAAACAATGATGTCCCCTAATTTCCAGAAGAAAACAGAACTTCATTATATGGCACCTGGCCAGTATTATGCCCCCTCAAAGGTGCGTTGAGTTTCAGTTGAAATTCAATAGGGAAAGTGATTTCCTTAGGGGGTTCCATGGAACCCCCCCCCCTTCGGCACCAACGTGAATGAAAACACCTTAGGCACTTAAGTGTTAAGACAACTCTTAAAATTTAACATGTTTCGTTAGTGAGGTCTAAAACTTCGCGCGGCCGCCGCTGCCAGCGGCTGCAACCATGAGCTTAACATTACAGCCCCGAACCGAATTTCACCAACAGCAAGGCTTCGCGGCCCCGCCGATGCCACGGGCTACAACCCCCGAGCTTGAAAAAATTTGATGCAGGCATTAACTTGTTGTATTTATTACTTTTTAGTCTTATTTATTTATTTATTTATCTAAAAACTTCGCGCGCCGCCGCCCGCGGCTGCAACCCTGAGCCTCAAAAATTACACGAACCCCGATTTCACCACCAGTAAGGCCTTCGCGGCGCCGCCTCTGCCACTGGCGCAACCCGAGCTTGAAATGCGGTGCAGCCAAATTGTTGTATTATTTATGTATTTATTAAAATTGTGATGCGATCTGCGAAAACCCGCCACATGGTGGGAAATTTTATTTTGAGTTTTACTATCACTATTACTATCAAGTCATATTAAGTTTCCAAATACCTTTAAAAAGTGAAGCTTGCGCCGCCGCCACTGCCAGGGCTGCAACCGGAGCTTCGCGGCGCGCCGCAGCAAGTTTTAAAAGTGTGAAGTCACGACGCCGCCGGACTGCCAGTAGCTGCCAGCCCAAGCTTCCGCGGCGGCGCCCGCAGCCATTTCTTAAAAAAGGTGAAGCTTCACGACGCGCCGTTGCAGTGGCGCACCCAAAGCTTCGCGCGCCGCCGCAGCCACCTTTTTAAAAGGGGGGTTTGGAAGCTTCGCGACGCGCTGTGCCAGTGGCTGCAACCCAAGCTTCGCGGCGCGCCGCAGCCACCTTTTTAAAAAGGTGAAGGCTTCGCGACGCCGCCGCGGCCAGCGGCTGCAAACACCTGAGCTTGCGGCGCCGCCACAGCCACGGTTTATAAAGGTGATGAGCTTGCGACGGCCGCCGCTGCCCAGCGGCTCAACCCGAGCTTCGAGGCGGCGCCGCAGCCACGTTTTTAAAAACGTGGCTGCAGCGGCGCTGCCAGGGCTGACAACCCTGAGCTTAAAGTTACAGCCAACGATAATTTTACCAGCAGTAAGGTCTTTACGACGGCGCCGCTGCCAGTGGCTGCAGCCCACGCTTCGAGGCGCGCCGCCGACAAGCCCCCCACGTTTGTACCAAAAGGACGACAGTTTCGCGACGCCGGCGCTGCCAGTGGCTGCAACCCAAAAGCTTCGCGGGCGCCGCCAGAAGCCACCTTTTTTAAAGGTGAAGCTTCACAAACGCGACGCTGCAAGCGGGCTGCAACCCTGAGACTGCACAAATACACCCAACCCGATTGTACGTAAGTCTTTACGACGACGCCGCTGCCAGTGACTGCAGCCCAAAGCTTCGAGGCGCCGCCGCAGCAACCTTTTTCAAAAAAGGTTGAGCTTCGCGACGCCGCCGCTGACAGCGGCTGAACCTGAGATTCGCGGCGCAGCCACAGCACGTTTTTTAAAGGTGAAGCTTCGCGACGCCGCCGCTGCCAGCTGCTGCAACCCTGAGCTTCGCGGCGCGCCGCAGCCAACGTTTTTTTAAAAGGTGATGATTGAAGCTCGCGACGCCGCCGCCCGCGGCTGCAACCCTGAGCTTTAAAATTACAGCCAACGATAATTTTACCAGCAGTAAGTCTTTACGCCGCCGCGCTGCCAGTGGAGCAGCCCAAAGCTTCTCGGCCCCGCCGCCGCCACGTTTTTAAAAAGGCGAGCTCGCGACGCCGCGCTGCCAGTGGACTGCAACCCAAAGCTTCGAGGCGCAGGGCCGAAGGCCACCTTTTTAAAAAAAGGGGAAGCTTCGCGACGCCGCCGCTGCCTGCGGCTGCAACCCTGAGCTTCAAAATACACCCAACCCGATTTTCGTAAGTCTTTACGACGCCGCCGATGCCAGTGGCTGCAACACGGCTTCGCGGCGCCGACGCAGCCACTTTTTAAAGGGTGAAGTTTCGCGGCGCCGCCGCTGGCCACTGGCTGCAACCAAGAGCTTGCGGCGCCCCGCAGCTCCCGTCGCTACAACCCAAACTTAAATTTCAAAGTAGAATACTTGTAACATTCAACCTTCGCGACATGACCGCAGCCGACAGAGCATGACTCCAGAACTTAGTTTTTTATACAATGTAATGCGGGTAAATAACACATTCTTAAAGTAGATATATGTCCATTTTCCTCTGGATCACCGGCGCCGCCGCAGCTACCTTTTTAAAAGGTCGAGCTTCGCGTCCCGCAAAATGGCATAGGGTATTCTAAAGTACTCCCATTGTTTTATGTGCTGGGATAGTCAGTATGGGAATTAACAATTTCATATAAAACTCTCCAAAAATACATTACCCGCTTTATGGGATCACATCGACAACAAACCCCCTCATCCTACCTCAACGTAGATAATGAACGTACCACAAAATTAAAAAAAGAGGGTCATGGATGATTTTTCCCAAAAATTGTAAAAGAAGGGGTCTATGGGGAAATTTTCCCAATAGGGTCTTGGCCAGTTAGTAAATTTTTTTTAAACGTGTCTTTGGTGAGCGATGCTAAAATGAAGTCTTAAGCTAGCCTTTACATATGCCATAACAATCAAATGTATGAGCGGCCCCTGGGATTTCAATCAAACTTTACAAAGAAATTTTGATCTTCATAGATGGAGTAAATCTGAGTTAGATTTGGTTAAGCATTTCTAGACTGTATGGATCATGAAATTCAAGAGCAAGTCATGTTAAACGAGATAACATCTAAGGAAACAAAAGCCTTTCTTTTACTTCTTTTGTATGTCTGAGAATTTGTCTTTCTATCTTCTACAGATAGCTTGGGCCGTCAAATAATCTTTAGCAAATAGAACATGCAGGAATGTATATGATTTTAACTGAACCAAACACTACTGGAGTGGCTGTCAGCTTGTGTCTAAACCATTTCATTACACCACTGAACAAAGAATGTTTTTCTTTATTAAAAACTGCTTACTACAACAGAAGGAAAGTATGTTAAAGGCACATGCTCCTTTTTTCTTGTATAGATAGGAAATTTGAAAGTCGATTTTCTTGTAATTATATACATGCTGTGGACAAATGATTCCAGGCTGATCAGAGATTTCCTGAGGAGGACACGACCAATTTCAAAAAACAAACAAGAATATAAATAATGCTTGTCCATATACTAATCAATGTGTGAAAGAACTAAGCCCAATCAAAGTCCTCACATAGGAAATCACAACTTGTTATGAAATTCTGGATCCAGAATTTTGTTGTTGTACACAGTATTCTATGGCACTGTTAACTGTGCATAAATGTTTACGGCATGAAAAAACAAAAATCTGATTCATCTCAACTTTGAAATTAAGCATTATAGGTGCCTATCTTTAGTTCTAGATGACTTTTTTGAAGTGCTAGAAATCAAAAAATACAGTTCAAGTTCTGAGTCAGCCTCTTTAAACTTAAATGTAACTGACATGTGTTGAAGACAGCAAAATGTGGGGGAATTGCCTCTGTTTCTCCCAACATTAGTCTGAATGGACATCGAAAAACATTAATGTTTGTGTATAACTCATAAATTCCCCCCAAAGGGGATATGTTATTTTGACCTTACAGGTTTATCACTAGTGACCTGAAGCATTGTAAATTGGGAACCTTCTATGAGCTGAGAAGTGCAAATCCATCATCGCTTCCCAACTGCAAAGATGTGCAAAGAAACTGTCCCAGTTTTTTTTTTCACGTTTAGAGGATTGATTCTAAATAAAAGATTCTTTTGGAGAAGTGAAGCAAATTGGTTCCTCATAAGAACCTCTCATTCGTGCTCATTCTTGAGGACAGTGCCTATAAGGGACCATGGTCCGTTGCAGAAATATTATAGAGCATCCTCGCCTAAAAAAAAAACGAAAAAATCCGTACAAATATTTTCAACACTGACCATGGTCTACTTTAAGAGGAGTTAGATTATTATGTCTGGGATCAAATCTGAGAGCGTCACCCTGTGCCGCTCGCAGTGAGTATTTGCGCAAGCGTAGCACGCAACAAAAAGTACAATGACCTTGACTGAATTAGCAAATCGTGTAACGAATTTACGTTACTAGGATGCTTGTACGTGTGAAGTGCAGCTGTGGATACGCGGTAACGCACAACATTTCACGACGCGTCTCGATTTGATTCCAGACACTTTCTGGTTTGGTGCAACTCCTACACATGTTGTCTTATCATAAGCCACCGAGAGGCGTTGGCAATGTATTAAATTGTGTTTGGGTGACGGTGTCTTAATGGAATAAAGCTGCAAACTTATTTTAATGGAATAAAGTGCAATACAAACATAATATGTTATTAGACATGGGATTGTCTTCTAAGATTTATTGCAATTTTTAATTCGTTTGGGGATATTAGAATTTTTACACACATCACACAATAAAAAAAGTCCCCACAAGATGCACAATTTATGATCTCACATGGTGTATATATTCAGTTCACCACACCACATACATGCACGCACGTGCACAGGTACACACAACACACACACGGTACCACCCTACCACACACCCAATGACTATGGGGACAATACAGTTTTTTTTGCTTAAGTGTTAAAATGATACTTTTTTGCTTACCTTGTTAAAAGGAACCACTTCTTAGAGATCCTCAACTTGTCTTAACACTTGTGTTTGTGTGATGCCGTCATCAATGGAATAAAACCCAATACAATATCTCTATTAGTATTATGTTTTAAAAGGTAATTAGGGTGAAGGCTGTCTCAAAGACGTAATTTATATGAAGAGCAACAACTAAATTCACTCAGTATTTTGTGTAAGGTGGTGGTTCCGGTAAAAACATATTTACCGTCGGCTGTAAGCAAATTGGTGTGGCATGGGGGGTAGATATTGTTGATTTATCAAAGGTTAATTTTAAAGAATAGTGCAGACAAGGTTCTATACTTGGAAGATCAGAAATAAATCAATTTGAATCTACAAAAAATTAGGCTTTTGGAAGTACTCCGTGCTCGGATATGGCTAGGGTTTACGTGTCGGGTTGAAAAGGTGGGTGGCGATATTCCCACAACATGTATCGCGAAATTTTATCTGTATCGGTATCAAACATTACCATGATTTAAAAAAAAAATATCTCTTTGAAATAAAAATTGTCTTCAAAACATCAAATATGGATGTCACGTGGGGTGAAATTTGAACTTATTTCAAGGTAATTTTAGTGTATTTTCAATGGAGCGTTATTGGGTGGTGTGCGCCCATTAGTATGTGGACTTTTAAAAACGTCACCACATGGATTAAAAAACATCCCATGTGGTGTGAAATATCTGGTATACACCACCACAACACCACACGCACGCACACGACCACAAACAAACACGACCATACACATCCACACATGACACATGTGTATCTGAGGACATCAAAAGAAACCACTTATGGTATGACGGAATAAAAAAAAACATTGTAAACTTCGAGGACCAAGATTTTCTTTTGAGGACCCCTGTCCAAAAAAATTCTTTGTCTTTGGTCCTATGAAGTATTTATATGGTAGACCTAGTAACAAAACAAGTACACAAACACAATTCTAAGAAATGTTTTAATGCAAATTGTTAAACTTGGGGTCTTTAAAATAAGTGCTACTGGATTGTTGTTATCAATTACTTAACCATACTTTACAACATTAAAGACACATTAAAAAAAAAACATTACATATTTTTTTCATGTTTAATTATTCCTTGACAGTTTACTATTTTATCACACAATTTACCAACTTAGATATCAGGCCATATTACAGCCCTCAATTTTACCAGATTGTGCATAAAATTCAAATTCTAAAAACAGTGGCAATGTATACTGTACATATTTCAGATCCTTCAGTGAAGCATGAAAGTAAAAGTTCACATTTTTTTCTGCATGCACCTTTACAGTTTTTATTTATGAACACAGATGCATCTCAAGTTTAACATTTAATGCATATGAAGTTAGAATGGGTAAGCTAATGTAAAACCTGTGATTTTATTCAACAGATTATGTATTAATTCATTCTTTAGGTTCATAGCTGACCTAATATGACCAGAAATTATAATCTAAACAAATTTTCAAAATTCAGTTGTTTTGCATTTAAAGACACTATCAGTGATTATCCAAAAGAGTCAAAATATTTGGAACTTTGGCAGGAATAGCTAATAGTGAAGGATACGTTGCAGAATTCTCAAAGTTACCTTTTTCGAACTGAAGAATTGACAGAAAATGAGAAAACGGCAGTGTTCAAAGCTACGAATCTCCATTCACTATGTGGTGTAGCAAGTGTTCCGAAAGCGACAGTAATGACCAGTGGCGGCGCCAGGGGGGGCATGGGGGAGGCCCCAATTGCCCCAAATTTTTTCTTGCACCCCCCCCAGTTGCCCCCTTCTGGTCGAAGAAAATTGACGGATTTCGGGCAAAATTCAGTGATTGGGGCCAAAAATCAGCGATTTTGGGGCCAAAATGAGTGACAATTTCAAATTTTTATATTTTGCCCCCCAGAATTTCACCTTTTGCCCCCCCAAAGATTTCACTTGGACCCCCCGTTTTCCCCCCCAGAAAAAGGGTTCTGGTGCCGCCACTGGTAAGGACGAAAATCTCTGTTCTGTCTTATTAGGTTGCTTCTGTTCCTCATTTGCAGGTATGTTTGGAGGCCTGCATTGTTGTAACTATGCAAAAATCTGAGTTTTGATGATTTTTTCGCTCTCATGATTTAGCAAATCACGGATAGTGCCTTAAACCAGAAGAAATAATGTTTGTTTGCTCCTTCAAAATGTTCCACAGTTAAGTTACATACTTCAAAGTCCATATCAGTCTTATTTTTTTCCACGGACTCGATCTGCCTGAGGTTTGATTCCTCTCCTGTTTGACATCATCACTTTAGGTCACAATTGCTCAACAAGGTCAACAAACCACAGACATCTTCTTGCCGAAGTAATGGTCATTTACTCCCAATCCCACTTACCAAGCGGGACATTTGCTTTGCTCGTGATGTAAAACTGCTTACACTTGGCAGGCTGCCATTCCGAAGGGTTTTTACAGTTCACTAGAAGTAAATTATCCAAAATCAATCTCAAGTAGGTACTACCATACTCTACAATGGCTGCTTTTAGCTGACACAAATCTTCAGTGTGCATGCAAGGAGTTTATCTCACAAAATGAAATATTTTTAGATATTTGTTCAAAGCTCAAATTGGATTGATTCGTACCATTTGTTGACAACGCGACCCTTTGCTAACTTCATCAATAGTTATAATCAAAAATATCACAAATGAAATATTAGTATTGAGTTAAGATATGTCTTAACCACTTGACCATGGAGGGCATAATGTTATGCCCTTTAGAACTTACAGCCTGTGTACAGGCAGATGAATAGTATTGCCTAAAGACTTTGGGTAGAAGGTACTCTAAGATTAATTGACCTTTGACCTATAGCAGCTGAATAATCATGAGTTGGGTGTTCCCATGGTATGACCCAGAAGTTATCTTTGACCCCGTGAAATGGATGGAAGCATAATAGAGTGACCACGAAATATTACAGCTTTCAGACAACATCGTATATAAAAAAATGCTTAGCAGCGCCACCACTCCTTCCAATCAAATGGTAATACTATCAATTGACTAATGTCTGCATTCATGTTCAAGAGTTTCAGATAGATGCTGATGGAGAGATTGTTTGTGAAGAAGTTTGTGAGGATCACCACACTCATCTCTAATGGTGAATGTTATAAAATCATTTTCTGGAAAGGTTGAAAAATGCTTCTTTTATGAAACTTTTACGCTTACACGCTCAACATGCTGTTCACCAGACTAAGAAGTCAAATGTCATATAATGCACGGATTGACCTAGTAGTCCACAACTGCTGTTTCACTAAGGCCAGTGTTGAAAAAAATTTTTTATAATTTTGTAAATTTACAAGTTCGCCTTGTTGATTTGTGGCTTAAAGGTTTCCATAGTTACCAGAGACTCAAAATATTGGTGTCAGAAGAAAGTACCTTTTGTCATTCCTTGTGAAATCCTTGGGCTAAAGTTGTTTGGTTTGGATTGTATGAGCAAAAACGTGTCCCATTTTGGTCGACCAATATTAGTATTCTGAGCTTACAACCCCATTAAGTTTTCAGCTGCTTATATAAAAATGAATTGAAAGTCCGTGACTGAACTTTGAGAGTGGAGATGGTATTCAATCAAGGATCAAAACATGTTTAAATTAAATCAGGCCATTCCCTTTATCTGTTCACAAACTAAGCTTGCACATTGACAACACACCATCTTTAGTGGTAGATCCAGAATGGGGCAACGGGGCAGTACCCCAAACTTGATCTAACTCTGCAAATCATCTAGGGCTTAACTGTTCACTTGCCCCACTCCTGATTTACAACGTTAGAAATGAAGTTGTTACTCTTGTCCATCAAGCAATTGGTTTTATAGAGCAAAGTTAAGCAATGACATAACCCACCGTATTATCCTCTTTCATTTGATGATTGGCCATAGATACTAGAAACACGTATGTCGGCTATTCAATGTTGATCGGATCAGCAAATCGCTGCTATCCCTTTTAAAAGGGCATTTTGGTGATCCACATCTCAATCTAGGACAATCACAACTTTCTTCCTGCAGGGCCGGCGGAAGCAATTTGAAAGTGTGCGGCGGGCTATATGAGTGTCCGCATAGATTTATAAGCGCTAATAGAATTTCTGTGAGTGTCCGTGTAAGCATAGTAGCTATACATAGTTTACGGTATACTGCGTGCAGTCCTGGCTGATGGAGATTTTGGCAAATGATGCTCCAGACATAAAAAAAACATTTCCCCATGCAAATTTGGATACACAATTTGAAATAACGCTAAAAGGTATAATCAACGGTTTTAAAATGTAAACATAGTTGATGGGTTTAGTTTTATTTGAATAAGCCTCAATTGTTTTATTATGAAGTTCCTATATTAGCTTGTCTCGGGGTGGGTGCTGGAGGGGGCGAGCGGTTATCCCCCTCCCGGCAAAGCGCGGGACCCTTCAATATTCTCTTTTTAACAACACATTTTCCCCTGCCATTTGATAGAACAACTTGAAATTTGTCTTATTGGTTCACTTACATGTTATATATAATTTTTATGCTATTTAGAGTCGTCCAAAAAAGTTTACACCTTTTCTTATGCAACTTTCCTCATGTGGCTAAGTCATACAAATAATTTTGAGTATATTTATTAACTACAATATCGTGTTGAAACCTGGTGAAAACGGCGTTTTAAAACAACGCTGAAGTGACATCCAAATCGCCACCATCTGGAGAAAAAAGGCGAAAAACCACTTTGCACACCGTAAGTCATGACCTTATATAGATGGCGATCAGTATATCAAGATTTACGTGGTGTGCAAAGTGGTTTTCGATTTTGTTCTCTACACAGCCGCCATTTTGTTATTGAGCTCTGTTTTCAACGTCATTTTCACGCATGTTCTAGACAAGATATTATAGGTAATAAATATCTCCAAACGAATTTTATATGTCCACCCACTTTTTGAAATTTAAGACAAAGTGTAACCTTTTTTGACACTCATTAGGTAAGATCAACGTCTTTTACACTTGAAAGTAAATATAGTTAATGGTTTTAAGATTTGTTTGAACTAACTTTAAGTGTTCATGGAATTCGTATATAAAGGTGTATGGGGGTGGGTCGCGGAGGGGGTTCCCCCACCCGCGCAAGCGCGAACCTTGATATGTCCTTTCCAAGCCATTTTTTCCCATGCAAAGTTGATAAAACCTGTGAAATGCTTTATAGGTATTACATCACCTGTTTAAAAAGTAATATTCAATGGATAGTACGTGAAAATCGAGCTGCCGGGGTGAGCGCGGGCAAAGTGCGGACCCCTTGCATCGGTCCACTTTTTCAAAACACATTTTCTCAGCACATTTGATGGTAGGCCTAACAGTATTATTTTATATGCATGCATGACCAACCGTTTTGCGCAGCAAATCAATTGTTTTGTTGTTGCTAATTTACTGGCCGCAAATGCAGCCATGTGCCGCGTACGCGATGCGGGTGTGGGTGCGGCGAAACTTATGATTATTAATTTCAAGACATTATTTTCTTAATTATTAATAACCCAATTTTAAATTTGTTAATTTTTTAGTTTTTTGAAATTTCACATTTTATGGGTTAATCGAGTATTTTCATGTAGGTAGCCCCCCTAATAGGGCTTTTTCTGTGTTTCCACGGGGCAAGTTTTTTTTAACCCTCTTATAAGTGTGGTAAGGTTTTTTTACTGGAAAGTTGGGAAATTTTTTTTTGCTCGCATGGTGGGTGAATTTAAAAAACCTTCCACCACCTTGAAGTCAATGGTGCGTCCCTAAGGGCACGGGAAAATTGTGTTTTCTAGAGCGGGCTCTCGGGCAAAGTGTTCATGGATAGTTCATATATCCAAGCGCGGGAGGGGTATGGTTTGTGGTGTCTCCCCTCCCCGGAATCGTGAACCCTTGCAAGTTGCAATGTTCGCTGTCCACAACGCATTTTCGTGCAATTGATCGAACAAAATTTGAAATTTGTAAGTGGTTTAACGTTATATTGGTGTGATTAAAGGAAAAAGTAACATATATTTATTTCTTTTTGTATTACAATCACTTTACATGTAACATGTTCGGGTAGAGTTCCTATACCAAGCGACACGAGGTGTGAGTGCGGGAGGTTGGAAACCTTTGTGGCCTCCACAACACATTTATTCTCATAACTGAATTTGCAATTCGAATATGCCGTTGTCTACTATAATGCTTGAAAGAATTCATATGTACCCCCTTTTTAAATCCCACGGGAAAAACAAGATAGGCCCTGCACTGAAATCGTGTCTATAACTCCTTATGCATGTATGCAACGTAATCTTTTGGGCATCCCTATATTGCAAATAGTGGTTCCTATGAAAATAAATTCTTTACCTTGTTTTTGGCTACAAATGCCTTGAAGTGAAAACAACAGGCATTTATGGTCTGCTTATTTCGTGTTAAAACAATGGGCTGTAAACTGTCAATTTGAACTTTCACAATTGTGTACAAAAAATGATTCTCAAGATAGTGGAATTCACATGGAATTTTTGATAGGCTTTACATTTGTGCAGAAATCAGATTTCATATTTTTTTCGGGACACCTGTTATGTAATCTCTCGGCGGACCTTCAACCACTCGTTAGCGCGAACAAAAAATAACATTTTATGGGGTTACAAAGTATTTTCCGTATAAGTATGCTAACTAGCTAGTGGTCATTGTCGCATTTAATGTTTTTTTTTCGTCGAGTTGGGGGAGGGATGACGGCTTCCTGGATCCGCATTGATATTACCTGTTTTCAAGACATCGACACTTTCAATTCCACCTTTCGCACGTCTCCCTTCCCTCTTTCTCCCCTCGCTCCCTTCTCTTTCTCTATTGCTCTTCCCCTCTATTTTCCTTCTCTCTCTTTCTTCTTTCTCCTCTCTTTCTCTCCGCTCTTGGTTTTTTTTTTGGCTTCTCATAAAGTGGTGCGGCGATCGCCGCACTGACTCATAGCTTGCGCCGCCCTGCAATGACAGGATAGAATTTCATCCTTTACCTCCCAGTAATGAGTCGGGTCAAGTGAATTGTTTCCACCTATGCAAAATATTTTTTGGCCAAATCTGCCCTTGACCAATTTGCCAATCTCTGGGTCTGTCACTTTCTACCATAGTTGGTAGTGTAGTTTATATACTGGCTCAGAATATCATATTATACTGAGTGTTTCAGAGGATCCAGACTGTAATACAAAAGAGCTGTTATTGCTCATTTAGATTGTATGCCGATCCTTTTGGTCATTGGCACTTTTTCACGTCTTCATAATTGCACAATTCATATCGCGAAGTCAACCCTACTGTATGTTGCCATGACATTAATGCCTTGCGTAATCAAGATCCTTATATAGCCACATGGACGGTGGTGGTTAATGGTGCACAAGCAAAGTGTCCATCTCTTTCCAATCATTTACGAGCCACTAGTCATGTCAATTATTTTCTATTTGTACTATGAACTTTGGCTTTGCTGTATTTTGCGCAACAAACAAGCTAAAACGGCTCAGTGCACCCATTGGATTAATATGTGTTTAATCCTCATGTAGCCAGGTGTATGATGACTGCAAAAGTTACATTGAACCTGGGGCGTTACGGGACTGGGCAATGAGTTTGTTGAACTTTTTTATAATCCCTCCACTTTTTGAACCAAGCGAAGGGGATGAAACGTTTGGTGGTTTTCTTCAACATTCTTTGGCATGTAAGCTTTCATAAGATTTGGGATCATGAAATTGACGCATCCAACGAAACCACCCTCAATTGTGCTAGAGGTACTGCTTTAATCATTTTGGCAAAGCACAAAAAAGTAGTGGGTAGCAACCCAGTTTATTGTCACATTAGAATGTGGGATATTTTTCTGGCACAACCTAAAAAAATAAAAGCTAGTCATTTGCCATATTTACAGCAAAAACTGCATGAAAATCCAATATTCATATTTTTTGGGTTTCAATATTTCATTTTCCCCGATTGTGCACTGTGTCTCTTCGGAAATTAAGTCTGTTGCCGCTCATCATCCTTTAAGACACATTATAATGCAATAATAGATATTTTGTAATTATTTTGGTATTATGGAAACGGAGGACCGCCATGTTCATAATTATAAGGTGCTTTATAACAAATTCCAAATGGGGACAGGGTGTTGCCAAAGGCTTTGGTAAACCAGTTACACCCACACACATTTTTTTCCCACATTGCTCAAGTATAAAAATCAGCATGCCCTCACATCATTGAGTGTATTTTCAGTTTGATTAGTCCAATTTTCATGTCCAATTTCCCTTTACTAATGTTTTGAGGGCTAAAAATTGCAGTGAAAAAGTCAGGTTTTTATATGTTTTAACAATGGATTTTTGTGGGTCACTTTACCTGTTGAGTGAAATTTTCCCAGCACTGGTGCATGTGGGATGGACTCAATACCCCCCTGGATTTACACCAACCACAGTACTGTAAGAAATAATTTGGCCAAAAAAAAACATGCCAAATGATCCACCTGTTTTTCCTGGGTTCTGAACTTTGCTTAGAAACTCTCTCTGGATTTAAGCAGTTCGCAGCAGGTCTCTGTTACAACGACATAGGGGCTTCTTAGATACTTGGCAGCTACGCTCCCCGCATGTTGGAGTTGGGTGAAGACATCCTTCGACTGGCCCTCTGGTAACAATGAAAACAGTGCTCTATATCTCTGTGTAAACCATACCACATTGAGTATCCAGGCATGATCTTTCTAATTTCAGACTTTTCTTCCTTTTCAGCCTGTTTTGGGGCCCTTTGGTCATTTCAATGCTATTTTTAATGCTTTTTAATCAGTTTTTGTTAAAGTGGGTTCCTCTCATGCCTGCGTATCCCAATTGTGTCATGGTAGGGTGGTGACCTGTGGCAGTAACCAATCAAGGCTTATATGAGAGGCATCGGGGTAAGACAATTTTGATGTTGCATGCACATATTTACAATTTTGCTTATAGTACTAAAATTTCATTGCGTTTTCACCCAAGAACTGCTACATACATGAGTATTAATCAACCTGCACCGTGTCATATCAATATTTTCTACAGAAAATCTACAAAGGCCATGGTATTGAGATGTCCATGCCTTTTCAACATCTGCCCAAAATATACTAGTTGCACATTGAATGACAGCATGATTCCCGCCATCGTGTAGCAGGCAGTCAGTCAAATCGTGTTATATTAGTGATGCTCCTGGATTTTTATACAGTGTAAATAGCTCAATTGTTTTCAAATCCTGAAGGTGCCCTGTTAAGTGTGGAGTAAAATTTCAGTATGCTTGAATATTTTTTCTTTGCTTACTTGCTCTTTAACACACTTTGTGTAATTGCTGTTCCTGTAGAAGAATTCCCCATACCTATACATTTGGTAGAGGAGGTAATATAGTGTTCTTTCCACAGTGCAATTCTTCAATAGCAATTTATGCACTGGTTGTTGCATGAGTTTATAGTGACAAAAGTGGCCTAAATGAACCGAACAAAACTCTGTGACAACATTTTTCAAATTGTATTGGAGAAATGCAGTGTGGACGACCTATACAGCTCTTCGTTTTGGTCATATGTTTAACAAAACTTGAATTCCTTCTAAGATTTCTTACAGGAATTCTTACAGGCTTTGATCAGAAGTATCAATCCCATTTTGTATCTCTTTTGATATTTCTTTTTATTGTAAATCGGACCTTCAATTTTCTGGAATTGGAAGAAGAATGTTAAAAAATTTTATTGGCTTAAAATACCAATCCAAAATTGAAAATGTCTCACTTTTCCTGTATACACAATCACAAATGTGCATGTATATAGGTCACCATGCCTACACATGTGATAGTACAATTACTGATGTCTTCACATGGTGTTGTGTCATAATGGTATACCTCATTTACAGGAACAGAAAGGTCAAAAGCTGTTAAGGCATAGATATTCAGTTACATGATGTACTGTGTGATAGCACGGCATATACTCCCTTTCGTAGGGGAATGAAGGTGCGACCTGATCTTTCCTCAATCCTAGCTCTATCGGTAAGAATGTGAAATCTACTGTAAATTAGTTTCTGTCCATATTCAATTAGTCTGGGGGGGGGGGGGGGGGGGGGGGGGGGGGGGTGGGGGGGGGGTGTTTGCTAATTATTTGGAAGGATTCTCTATAAGTAGGTTATCATCAAGAAAAAAAGAGTCCATTATATCGAAAAAGCAATTGTGAAGCCTTTTATTAGAGCTTTATTGAAAAATAATCATCTCACGCTCTTTCTTGGAGAAATCAACAGTCATATAGAAAGAAAGCACGGAGAGTAGTAAAATTTCAACAACACTTCTTTGGCAAGTGATATGGAGCTATGTAATCAGTATTCAATTAGCAGCATGCCTGGGGCTTAGGAACGTGGCTTCTTTGATGGCACTCCCAATGGAAGTTAAGACTTCCAGTTTGGTACAATCTGAAGTTCTTTTCTCTGAATATGGCATTATTAGCTTATGTTAATACTATAGGCCGTGCTCTGGTTCACAATTTTTGGTTACAGTGCTACTTCTGAAAAGTAAGTGTTAAGCTAATTAGGAATTTGTATCAGAAGTCAAACCTGTATGAAGGTTTTCATTTCTTAACTTTTTAAATTTCCTTTTGAAATTAGGTATTCTGGTAAAATCCATGTTTTCATTGTTTGAAATGGTGTCATAAATATATGTTGACCTTAAAATACCAATCCAAAATTGAAAATGTCTCACTTTTCCTGTATACCACAAATCACAAATATGCATGTTATAATAAGGTCACCATAGCAATTACACCATGTGATAGTACATTCTTAAACAGCTGTGAAAATGTAAGCAATTTCATTGGCTGATGCCCGGGTTCAATTCGTTTAATTGAACCCAGGTAGTACGCACTGCGTATTGATGTTATTTTTAGGTTGAAGCGCTCGCGTCATACTGCGTTTTGCTACGTTCGCGCGCGCCTGCCAACATTGCGTCTCATTGCGTATGATCGTTGCGTTCAACGGGTTGTTCGATTGTTGTCAATGGGTGGTGGCAGTCCGTCCTTATTGTATTTAAGCCGTAAAGCATCGCGAAATTGGGTTAAAGATGACCTTAAATGATAAAGCTGTTTAAGAATGAGAATAAAGGTATGATTTTGGGAACCGGTACTCTCTTTACGACGAATTGAACCCGGTGACACCATTATTTTTGCGTGGAAGAACTCGGCCTCTGGCCTCGTTCTTCCACTTAAAATAATGGTATCGCCTTGGGTTCAATTCGTCGTAAAGAGAGTACCGGTTCCCAAAATCATACCTTTATTCTCTAAATTAACTGATGTATTACATGGTGTTGTATCATAATGGTATACCTTCATTTACAAGGAACAGAAAAGGTAAAAGCTGGTTAAGTATAGATATTCAGTTACAGTGAATGTACTGTGTGATAGCACAGGCATATACTCCCATTTCGTAGGGGATGAAAGGTGAGACCGAGGCTTCCTCAATCCTACATCTATCTGTGAAGATGTGAAATCTACCTGTAATGAGTTTCTGTCCATATTTCAATTAGCTTGTTTGCTAATGATGTGGAAGGATTCTCTATAAGTAGGTTGATGATCAAAAAGAGGTCAATTATATCGGAAAAAGGCAATTGTGAAGCACTTTTATTAAGGCTTTATTGAAAAATAATCATCTCAGCTCCTTCCTGTTGGAGTAAATCAACAGTCATATAGAAAAGAAATAGATGAGTAACATTTCACAAACACTTCTTTGCAATTGAATATGGAAGCTAGGTAATCAGTATTCAAATTAGACAAGCATGCCTGGGGCTTAGGAACGTGGCTTCTTTGATGGCATCCCAATGGACAGTTAAGACTTCCAGTTTGGTACAATCTGAAGTTCTTTCTCAGAATGGGCATATATGAGCTTATATGTAATACTATAGGCTTGCTCTGGTTCACAATTTTTGGTTACAGTGCTATTCTGAAAAGTAGGGTGTAAAACTAATTAGGAATTTGTATCAGAAGTCAAATCCTGCATGCAAGGTTTTCTTTCTTACTTTTTAAATATTCCTTTTGAAATTAGACATTTGGTAAAATCAATGTTTTCATTGTTTGAATGGTGTCATAAAATATATGTTGACCTTTAAATATCAAAACTCTTACTACATTTGGGAGGGCAGGCAAGTGTAGTGGCTCTTCCACTCACCTTTCACCAATGCAACACATGTTTGATTCCCTGCAGAGCCAGTGTTGTACATGAATTTGGTTGCCGATCCATCCCCGTCCTCAGTTTTTCCCTGTGAACTTCAGTTTCCTCCTGCATAATCGAACTTCTTTCCATAAAGCCTTCCTTGTCGTACTGGATTCACTTGTTGTGTTGTAGCAGCACTTCAGTGGATTTGTTGTGTGTTATAAGAATGAAAATATTATTATTTATTTCTGCTGTCACTAGAATATGACATATATCAGCTGCCATGATAAACATGTCCTTAGGCAGTGAATATATCCATAACAGCTCCCCATTAGGTGGAGAGAGGCAAGTGAGGTAAAGTGGCTTGCCAAATGTACAAAGTTGACCATAGTGGGACTCGAACCCACAACATTGCAATGATAGCACCATTTTGCACCTGGGTGGAGTGAGGCAAGTGAGATAAGTGGCTTGCCAAGTGTACAAAGGATCCAAACCCACAACATTGCAATGAGGTGTAAAGCACTATGTCCTCAAGCTTCCTCAGGACCCCATCTGTCCTCTTGCTTCTTCAGCTTAAAGGTGCAACAAGAGATTTTGAGGCACCCAAATATTGTGTCATAATAGTAATTTCAAATAGATTAGATACTCAAATAGTCAACTAGAACTAAAGATATAGTTACTTAAAATGTTTAACTCCAAAGTTAGAGGTGAATCTGATATTTCGTTTTCATGCAGTACACATTTATGTGCAATATAAAAGTGACAAAGGATACTGTGTGTAACAAAGGTTCCAGATCCAGAATTTTATAACAAAGTGGTGATTTTCGATATGAAGAACTTCGATTTGATCTAAGTTATTTCACACAGTGATTAGTTTATGAACAAGCATTATGTATATGCCAAAAACATTTGTTTGAAAATTGAGGGTGCCCTCCTCGGGAAATCTGAGTCAGCCTTTAATTTGTATGTATTTGGTAATGCCTTCTATCACTCCTGTAATTGATACAGTCTCTTCAACTTAATAAGGGTGGTTGCTTCTGCTTTTAGACTTCTCTATGTAATATTCATACAACTAGTTAAAGGAAAAATATTGTCATTTTTTTTTTACTTTCTTTACTTCTCTCTGGAAATAGGGCATAGTAATAGGGAAATTGAGGGGGGAAACACCCACCTACATATCAAGCAATACGACAGTAAGGGAAATGTATGTACCCTTAGGAAATAAGCAAACACCTTGCCAATATTATCATTGCCTATCGTTTCCCACAGGCAAAGAAACGTACAAGCTTTGTTCTTTTTCATCCTTGTTCTTTTTAGTAAGTATAACAAGATATTTCATTAAGTTTTCATAATGATTGACATTCATTCTGCAGCTTTATTTGCAGTGGGTATTGCCTTGTCAAAGATGATATCCAATAACAGGGAGAACGCTGACATGTAGCAATATATTACCAAAGTACTGCCTGATTTCCTTCCTCACTATCACAGCTACTTCAGAATTTTTACTCTATTTTTTTATCACAAAATGTCCACCCTTAAAGTTCAAGCCACTTTTTTTATAATAAATCAGAAATTTACATATAATTGTGGCCTAATGGGTAAAGTACAGGCACATGGAGTGAATATATAATGGGTAAAGTGCAGAACTCATGATCCTAAGATCATAAATCATGAGTTCAAGCCTCGGTGCAGCCACATGTATGTTTGTGTCTCTGGACAAGATAGTTACTTAATCTCAATTGCCTTTGATCCACTTGGCATCTGGGGAGCTGTTATAAGGAATATTAAAATCGAAGTGTTGATAGGGATGTGCGCTTGGCTGGCTACCGTCTAGATGAAACAAATTCCTTGTGATTTCTTGACGGCAGCATAATAGGCAATAGCAATTTGAGGTACAGCAAAAAGTGCTATATTAAAGCATGATCAATGCAAAACTTCTTGAATGACAATTCAAGGTGCTATATGCATGATATGGCAACGTGTTGAACACTCAGCACATCAGGTGTAAATACCGGGGAGGGGCCCGGGTAACTGGGTATTCTGGTGGGGTAACCAGCCGCATTACAAAAAACGTGAGACCTGGACAGGTCTCGAGATTTGCAATATAGGGTATCAAATTCAACCTATGTCTCTCTCAGTCTCACATAGGGTATGAAATGTTACTTTTCAGTTTCAGGTAGAGTATAAAATCAGCATGAATCTGTTAGAATGATGATTTTTGTGTTGATATCATGCTCAAAACAGAATAAAATGTCCATAAACTAGCTCAAAATTGAGTGTAAAAATCCCAGGTTAAAATTCCGATGTTAATATTGCTTCCCCTGTGTCTCGGATAGGGTGTCTATTTGAATAAGTCTGGTCTCGGATAGGGTATCCATTTGAACAGATCTGGTCTCAGATAGGATACCATTTCATCCGTTTCTGGTCTCATATAGGGTCACCGCCGGAACCCTTGTAACTCGGGTGGTTATACCCGGGCTCGTGTACAGGTTACCCCCTGGATGTAAATCAAGTTATTCCCGATTAGCAGTGGGCTATTCCAGACAAATCCCTATACCCCGTAGAAGGTGCAAATAGAATTGCCTACCAAATGCGATATTTTACTCATTTGCAATAGCCATGGAATACAGTCATGGTTAAGTCAAAATTAATCAATGCATATTTGTCATATGCAGTACATGTGACAAACATGCAGTGATCATGACCTGACCATAGCTTTTTTCAAATGATCCAATACCCCATAAAATGGGAGGCATACTCCATTCCAGTTGTGCCTTCCAAAGTGGCTATTTTGAATTCATCTGGAAAAGTCCATTAGTTGCTAGTAAAATACCTAGAAAGGAACAGATGCCAGATACCCCAACACAGCAATTTCTCGTGCAAAATGGGACAACATCATTTTTTGTGCTTGGTGACCCTCTTGCAGGAGTGTTTGAATCAGGGGCAGCCCTAAGAGTTTACAAATTAAAAAAAAAACAGGTTTTAAGCAATAAATTGCATTAAAATTAGGATTTTGGACCTATATGAGTTAATTGTGCAATTGTTTTCCCCTCCTAAGATTCTACGCTGGCACTGCCCCTGGCTTGAATCGGATGCAAGAATGTAGGCGTATGCAGCAGAAAAAGATATCATTTGTCTGTCCAAATGCTTGGTTGAATCCTGACAGAATTGGATACACTGCTGTTGCTACCAAATCACATCGTATAGAAATATCCTCAATGTTACGTATGCAGCTGGGAATATATATTTATAGAGAATTATGTTCAACTGGGAAATTGCTTTTTGATAAGTGTATTATTTTCTATCAATGAAAATATGGTGGATGGGGAAAACAACTTATTTATGAGTCGATAAATTCAAGACAAAGCTAATAATGGAAAACTTACTTTACACCATGCAGAAGACCATTACTCAGTTTATCCCATCAGCTATGTGAGCATTCAGCTATGTGAGCATTTGATAAAAGGCCAGCCATCAAAATGACTTTCATGAATGTGAACAACCTTATCAAATAAATGGATGTACCAAACATAAAACCAAGTTGAAGACAAGTGGAAAAAGTACTTTGCCATGCATAAAATGCATTTGTATTTCCATTTTTCATTGGACCATTGTCAGAGAAGCACTGCACAATTTCAGCACAATGCTTTTTGCATTCCAAATATATAAATTTTCAAAATTTAATTTGAATCCAGCTTAACATTTTATAACCCTTTCAAATGTGGTATAGATTACCTTTAGGTTATAACACAAAAGTCATTGGCTGTTGAGATTGGTCATTTTGGAAGCCATTTTAGAAATAAAAGGACTAGGCTTGTTTGGACTCATTTGATCCATTTCCATGCCATTTTGGAATGTGACCGTGAGGCTCAAAAAGATTACGGTAATATTAATCATTATTGTTGTTACATTAGTTTATGAAATGCTGTACCAATAACTATTTGGTAACCAAAATTAGTCACACCTCCAATATAAATTAAGAAAAAGAAGCCACAAACATTTAACAGAAGTGAGTTGAAAGTATATTAAAACAAGCAAATGAAATTGCCAAGATACATAACATTTTGAATGATGCGTTGAGTGGTGGGAGTAAAGTTGATATCAAACACAGTACCTTCAGCACAAAAGAGTAGGATGTTATTTACCTAGCATTTAGCTTAAAGGGCATGTTCATGTTTAAGTAGCTGTGTTCACAGCAATTTTTCAAATTAAAAGGCAAGGAATTCCAAATCCATAAACAACTGAGAAGCATGGGTTAATTTGGTGTAGAGGAGGTGTCCAACCAATCCCATAATACATTGATTGGGAAATTATACCTTTGAGATTATGCCTATGGTGTTCTCTATTTAAAGGTGCAATATTTGAGGCAGTGGCGTAGCCAGGGAGGGGGCTCAGGGGGCGCTAGCCCCCTGTCAAATTTGACAAAATCATGCAAAATCAGCCTAATTTGGACAAATTTAGGGCACAAAGACAGTCTCAGCCTCCCGTCAAATTACAATCCTGGCTATGCCCCTGTGATTCATATCACCTTGCATTTGCCTACAGAAAGTGAAAACAGAAGGTGATTTTGATTTGCTTGTATTTCATTATAAAACGGGCTGAATTTTGTATTTGCTCCAATATAAAAATAGACAATAAACAATTTTTGTACCAAAGAAATATTTCTCAACTTGATCCTTTCATGTTTGTAATAGAAAGCTTTACATCAGTGTAATAATTAGGGCTTTCCATTTTAGGGACACCTGATATGTGAAATTTCTTGTTGCACCTATAAGAGCCTTGTACTTGCATTCACTCACCACCAGGTACCATGGGAAACCACCTTGTAGTTTTGATGATAGAAACAATACATATTCCATTGCCCGACTCTCTACTCTGCTAATATTGATGGTTAACCATTAAAATGACATTTCTTTTGATTTGAAGGCCGAAATTTTAGGATGACAATGAGAAAATAAGAGTCTTTCATCTGGCATCAAAAATTGATACTACTTTCGGGTATGTCAAGGGAGCAATCCCAAAGACGATTGGATCAAGTACTTTTCAAGAAGAAAAAAGAAAGTACTTACAGACTGTTTCATATGATTCCTGAAGGCCTGGTTCATAAATCCCTATGCATTTTTTATCACAAAGTACACTGGCATAAATACAATCATTAAAATGTTAGTAGCATGCAATGCATTGTGGGATTGTAAATGTTCCTGTCTTTGGGGATTGCATTTTCCACAATATTGTCATGTTTGTTTACCCTACAAGCATTTGGAACAGTTTTAGGTGAATAAATGGCTTAAGCTCTTTACAGCACCTTGGTAGATTTCCTTTAACCGTATCTGGCCCACGTTTAATCTTGTCTAAGTAGTATCGTCTTGTTATGGTTTCCTCAAGGTGCGTTTTCAAACGACAGAATAGGTGGACAAAGAAAAACATAACATGGTATCAGGTATCTATACACACTCTTTGTAGGGGCGAATGGCCTTTAAGGGCAAATGGAATGATAACATTTGCTAAGTAGTACAACAGCACTAAAGGGGCACGTGGATGTTGAATATCATCCTCCGTGGTATCATAAAGGTGCAATGAGAGATGTCCCATAACAGATTCCCTAAGAATTGAAAATTCGGATTTCTCCTGCACTATGTAAACTTTCTATAAAAAATATTCCCTCCCTCTGAAGGCTAAAGCTGGGTAGTATATTCTTTGGGTTAACAAAAATTGTGACTTTTTAATTCTAATTTTGGAGGAATAGGAAATTCAGCTTATGTTTTATTGAAAGATAAGCTTATAAAACACCGTTTTGTTTTCACTTTTTAAGACATTCTGTAACTAAAAGTAAGAAATCTATTGAGTGCTAATCTAATGAAACCACTACATATACCAGAAAATGTGGATGCCTCGAGACCCCTTGTTTGCACCTAAAGTTCCACTAAATCAAATTTTATTGCATCTTTAGTCCCTGATCAAATATTAGTTGGATTTAATACTGTATGAACAGTCTTTGATCTCTAGGGTCGTCCTCTTAGTGTCAACTATTTGAATATTGTACATATGAATATGCTGATTCCAATCAGTTTAGAGAATTTTTTGGGATTTGATAGAACCTTATTAGTAAATTACAATGTTGTGGTGAACAATGGTAGTATGCACCCTTTACTTTTCAAGATGTGATTCTCAATTGATTGAACCACTTTAACATCAGTAAATTGGTAATGTATTTTGAAAGACATGTTGAAGTGCCTGTAATAAGCTTTGCACAAAACTTGACATGAGTTGATTAAATAAAGCCTTTAATTTTGGAAAGAAAGGCAGCTATTTAAGATAAAATTGTTATTATCCCATAGCAAGTTTGAGGAGGTGATGCAAATGAACCATGAAAGGGCACTTTTAAGAATGTATTAAGAGTAATGAAATTTCAATTACATACCACAGATTAAAATGAGTGTGTGTATGATGAAGTTTTGATGTGGAAATCACTTAACACTAACAAAAAATAATATGCTTATGGATGATTTGGTTATAAAAGCTAACTAGAAGGGGTTATTAAATACCCACTGGATTTCAAATGTTCTTTGAATTTGAATAAAGGATAATCACCTAAAATTCCTATATTTCCTATATGTTTCTTTGAATAAGTCTGTATAGTAGGTTATAAAAATGAAATTCCATTTTTAATAAGTGTTTGGGGAAGAAGTTTGAAGATGTTTTCTATAGTTAAGAAAGTTGCTGAATCAGAATTTTTTGTGGGTCCAACCTCTGGAAATGTGTACTTTTTAAAATCAGGGGGGTAAACTTATTCCCCATGGGGTTAACTTTGAAATCAAGTCCAAATTGTGTTTTCAATGTCACCAATGCAAT
>JAMKCH010020629.1:0-21801 GCA_023653785.1 Ophioderma brevispina | reverse complement strand
GATGGGGTGGGGTAGAATGTTGCATAGGGGTGGGGTGTTGTAGGGTATTGGGGAGTGGGTGTTGGGGAGGGGGATATCTGCAATCCTCCACTGTATCTGCTTGCACAACTTCTTTGGGAACATTCTACTTGTACAGTTGTAATCTGGTGTGCTGCTCTTTGTCTTACAGCTATACGCGAAAGCAGGCGAGACTTGTGGTTCGAGAACCACCTTGTTTTTACATAGTGACGTATTTTATTTAATTTTTTTTTTTGCATATTGAAATAATTGGAAGTTCATAAATTAAATATATTTGAAATTTAACTTATTTTGGCAATTTCCACTTGGTTTTAATTGAAATGTTTTAATTAACAGAATGGAGCAAATTAAAATCGCAAAATCTTCACAGCTGTTTTTTTTTCGAAATGTGTATTTCACAAATATGTCAGTATGTGACGTAGCTGACGATTTATGTTCTGCATTAATTGTGAGTTTCTCACAAGCTTTGAGACAACCTTCTCCTCTATATGAGGCTAAATATCTATTTCAAGACTATTTCTCTGCAAATGGGAAGAAATAACCTTGATGAAAATACTGCTATTTGAACAGATGGAACAATGCTGTTTCTGTAAATAGCTGTAAGGTTGATGTGAAGGCTTGTTCTATCTTCTGTTAACTCAATTCTTAACATAATGAAAATTAAAGACACTATCAGTGATCTACCCAAAACATCAAAATATTTGAATTTTGCAGGAATAGCTTAAAAGTGAAGGATGTCTGTATAATCATAAGTTATCTTTTCTGACTGAAAAATTGACAGAAAAGGAAGAAAACAGCAGTGTTTAAAAGTTCGAAACTCCATTCAATTACGTGCTGTAGTAAGTGTCCACACGGACAGTAATGACTAAAATATCTGATTTTGTCTTTATTAGGTTGCTTTTGGTCTTATCATTTGCAGGGTATGTTTGGATACCTATACTTGTTACAAACATGTAAAAATCTTATTTTTGATGATTTTTTCGATTTTCTGATTTAGCAAATTACTGATAGTGCCTTTAATGTATTGATCTCATTATACTTTGTTTGGTCTCGAGTTTGGGGTGACGTCATGACGCGACTTTGCATTCGCTCTAGCGTTTGGATTGCATCGCCTTTGTGCGTGTGCGTAAATGCTGCAATTTCAAGGTAGACGAGTGCGTTTTTCGGGTGCAAAACCTAACACGCACAGTGACGTCACCCCCAAACTTGAGATCGAACAGAGTACAGAAGTTCTTCAAGGAAGTCAGGAAAGGGAAAAAACACCAAATATAGATTTCATTTCAATTGGCTATGGCTTTGTGATACGGAATAGTCATGCCCTAGGCTATCACACTCATAGGCAATTAAATGGCCCACCCAATTATTTTTCTTTGTTTCATAGTTCCAGTGGTACCAAATTCTCAGGTTTGATGGTATGAAAGGTAGGGTCGGGTAGTGCCCCTTTAATTTTATGTACTATTTTGTATACCATTCCAAATTTGGCAATTAAATCTCATAGGATCCGTTGGGATCCATGTAAATTGTTTAGTTTATAGGTTTTCTGCTATATTGAAACTACAAATATTTGTTTAACTTTTTTCTCCCTCTCTTTCTATTATTTTCAGGTGTGGCCTTTACAGATTTGCCTGTAAGTATCTCTGCATGACATAAAAACACTTGTGATATAAGAGTTACTCTGAAGGGAGTATTTCCAGGCCTGCATATAAGCAGTGTGTTTACAAGGAGAGGCAATTTCTGACCTTGACTTTTTAGTTACATTCACAGACAGTGTGTTGAACATGTATTGGGCCAAGTATGAGTTGCTTCAAGTCCTGTCCAAGGTACTTTCAATTGCTTTGGCTAGGCATGTGTATTCAAGAATCGAAGAAAAATTCACAATTTGACATTTTCAAAGCAAATGGGCTGGCTGTGTTTCCAACCAAGGACATCATTTTGATTGAGCCATTTCAGACTTTTTTTTGTGAATATTTTTTTAATTTTACCATATTGGTGGACAGTAAATAGTAAAAGCCAGGACCACAACCACATAATTTCTAAGCAGAATGGCGTTTTTTTAACCAAAAAATAACCTTATAAAGGTCCTATTAGGAGTACCTATTGTTTGCCATCTCCCTTAGCATTTGGTTTTATTAAAACAGAGCACTCGTTCATGATTCATGCAATCATGGATTATATTCCTTGCTGTTCACAGTTGTTGAATATTATGCAGAAGGTATTTTGAATCAATCCCACAATGCATTGCAATGTGTCTATACTGTACTGTACGAAACACATGTCAGTACTTAGGATAAAAAGTGTTCAAGAACCACAACACATTTTATGAGCATGCAAAATTCTTTTTAAGTACTAGCACGGTGGGCTAAAATAAGTGTAAAAGTCAGGGTTTTCATGTGTTAAGAATAGGAGTTTTGTGTGATCACATGACCTTATTTAGGTGTAATTTCCCAAAACTGGTGCATTGTGGGATTGACTCGATCCAATCTCTGGATATTATGCAACAGTTCATCTCTGTTGAGATATCATAGTATAGCAGTGCCCCAGGGAACAAGGACATGAGTACATGTAATATCCTGAAACTGAAGTCAAGACCCACTTCTGCAGCTGTCCTTTCAGGTACTGTCCCCTAGACTAGATCATGCCAACCCATTCTGGACTGTGATTAATGTGACCAGCAATGTGAACAGTGAGTTAAATGCACTACTACGGTTGCTTGTTTCTGTGACTACAAAGTTGCATAATCATTTTGATGGTGTAGTGGCAAACTGCATTTTCATTCGGCTTAAATCAAAAACAGTCAAAATCATGCTCAATTAGAATATAACCCCACATGGATGCAGCCAAAAGATCTGTTTATCAGTTATTTACTAATTAGCTAATTTAAATTGAGCAAATGTTTTATTCTTTGAAACAAGAAAGATTTGAGTAATTACATCAAAATACGTTGTGGTTGTGTCTTTTAAAAGTTACAACACCAAATAAAGGTACATGATTGTATGCAAGAGTGTGTGTAGGCTGATATAATTAGTGGGGATAAAAATATCTTGGCACGCAAATAAAAGATGTCAATTTATCTGAGGTGCAAACAGGGATGTATGAAAATGAGGCAGGGGCCCTTAAGGATCAATGCGTGACTTAATTGGGTAGACTTATTTATAGCAAAGCATTGTTTATAGGAAGTCTTTTGACCAAATATGGTATTTGGATTATTTTTGTTGGTCCTAGAGAGGTAGAGCTAAAATACTGAAAAGGGGGAAAAAATTACACCTGACCCTTTATACTAAATCTCATTGATTTGCTTGATGGATTTTAGTCAGAATTTGTCCTATGCAGTGTTAAGTTGAGTTTTTATATCCTGAGCATTGTTTATGTTTGTATGTCAAAATATCTTTAGTGAATTTTTTTGCCTTGCTTTGTAGGAAAAGTATTGAAGTTCAGAGCACAAAAAAGAGGGAAGAATTTATGTTAATATACAGTTGCACTATAAATCGCAAATTCACAAAGCTGTTCATGTGAGTTACTTAACAACCCTATACTTGGGGCCTAAGGGAGAAGTCATTATTTTACACCAGGGGGAATGGAGGAATGAGGGGAATACCAAAAAAACATTGCCGCGGGAGGGGGAACAGAACATTTGTAAGGAGAGGGGAAAGCAATCATTGAAATATAGAAACAAAGAAAATCCATAAAATCAGGGGGAAGGCAAAATATTTAACAGAAGGGAGAATTAACAATGACCGCTCCCTAATTTTGATCATTCAAACCCATTTTGGCCTTGTGGTATGCAATAATATAAAAAACTCAGGGATATGTGTGAACTAATAACTCGGGGATAATGTGTATGCTTATTATGTGAACTAATAAAAATTGGTGTATTTCTTCTGAAAATGTGCCAGAATAATAATAAGTTCACTGTTTTGGCCAATTGGTTTGTCCACAGAGCAATTTATATCCAGCAGTAGGTCATACAAACACCAGGTGAAATAGTAGATACAAATTTCGGCCAGAGTCCATTGTCGTCAACGTAGAAGATCTTATGCAGGTTGGTATACTTATGCTTTTATTGTTGTCTTTGTACACTAGATATGATACTCTGTGTATGACTCATAGTTTTGTTAAGCTTTGTGTGGTTAGTACGTCAGATAAGACAGATAACTATCATGTAACACCTGGTTTGGCTTCTGTGGTTTGGTTACTGTTCAAGCACAGTGTATGGTTTGTTGTTATAACAGTGTTCAGAGTGTTGTGTAGCTCAAACTTAACAGAGTTTTCATAAGGAAGATGCTATTGAAGATCCAGAAAAGACTACCAAAATCTCTCGTATCAGACACTTAACCCTTCATCCTGTGGTTAAGTTTTCTGCATAGCTGCGAAACGCTTTTTCTAGCACTGTACACACTAGTACCATGAAAGAATCTTGGAAGGGGGGGGGGAATTTCCACTTTATGAAATACAGGTTGTAGCCAGATTTTTAGTGCTGTGTGGAATTTGATGATTGAAATTGTGGCGTCTTTTTCTGACCAAAATAGTCAATATTTGGTAAAATTACACAAAAAATGGCATTCTCTATGCGTGCTGGGCCCAGCAGCTTAAATTGCTGTTGAGTGGGGGGTTTTAAAAAGCATGAGTGGTGGGATCTTTGCCCACCACTACCCAGGTAGCTAATAGTAAATACAGCCCTGACTTTGAAAAGTGCATGAATCAATTTTGGCACTGTGTTTTGTAAACTGATACTTCAAGAGGATCAGGTGACCAAGAAGACTTCACCGCGGTCACCAAGCAATCTTGTGGTTGAGTGTCATAATATTTTATTGTGGTACTACTTGTAATAATTTTATACGACGGTCCTGGTCACACCGGTGAGATTATTGTAATCGTGTCGTAGACATTTCTGGACACGCGAGCACGAGGTCAACAACACGGTTCATTGCGTAAGCATGGTAGTAAACTACGAAATGCGGTCACACGGCAATTTTGCCCAGTAAATTACGACAGTACCATGGTAGAAAGCGGCCCAACGACGGAAATTTTCATCGTTAAGTTATTACGACAGTACTATGGTACAACGATGACATGTCGTCTTAAGTTGCAGTCACACGCAGCCTTTATTGTAGTACTACTGTAGTACTATTGTAGTAAACTACGAAAAAAAGCCTCGTGTGACCCCGGTCTTTACAAAAAATCACAAAGAATTTGACTGTGAAATATGGAATCAAATCTTGGGAAATACTTGAAAATGCAAAATCAAAATGCAATGGGAACCTTGTACTACAGCTTTCTTAAAACAAAATCTCAGAAAGTATGACTGTGTTTGTGTGCATGTGTCCTTAACAGATTAATTTATTCTGTGGGAATTGAAAACATACTTAGCAGCCAAAAGGTCATGTTATGCAATTGTTGCAAAAATAATATATATATCATTTATGCGTGGCCTGCGGATTGAGTCTGCGGTGGGGAAAATGTGCATATAGTGAATACTAATGTTTTGACTGCTTATTGATCCCATTTCACTTGGCAGGAAATGAGAATGAAAACCCAAGCTACTATAGCCAGATTTCCAGTACCAGAGAACAGAGGGGAATGGCAAAGTACACTACACAGGTAAGTTGACAGAAACAGGCCGGAAATGTGACTTAAATCCCTTCAAAAGCCCTTCAAGGACACTTGTTTTGTTTAGCTGTGCAATTCTGCAGTGTCCAAGGGAATCTGAATCACACTGCTTAATTGCTATCTGTTTAAGTTTGAGATATATTTGAATAGAGAACCTGCAGTTAAAAAAGGAAGCATAGTGAGTACTCTCCTGAACGAACCAAATTTATTTTCAGTGGGAGAGAAGAGAAGCAAGGGGCATGGATATTCCCAAGATTTTGTTGCAGTAGCCTATTATAGAACACTGTGATACAATGTGAAGAATTGTCACTCCTTGCACCAATTGTAGTAATTAATAGCATGACGTCATGTTAGAGCAACAAGATCATAAGTTCAATAGATGCCATGTGATACATCTGTCTGGTGCCATGTATTAGGACAAATCAATTTGTCTTTCCTATAGAGTCAGTGGCTCTTGAAATGGTTCTTCAGGTGACTGTGTTGCCACTGACCAAAGACTTGATATAAAAGTATATTTGATGGGAATTTCTGACAAATGGCAGTTATTGCACTTACAACCTTATTGCACTTACAACCTTATTGCACTCACACTACAATGTAGAATGTGCTAGAAGTTCATATTTGTAAGGGGTAATAGTGTTAGTAAAGAGAAAGCTATATATATCTTTACCTTATCATTCAGAATCTTTAGGAGAAATTGCTACATCTACAAGTTTAGGTTCTTTGTGTGAAGCTTAGAAAAGTTCTAGCTCTTTATAGGGATGATATTTCTGAGCTGTCCCATTGGCCAATACTCAGTACATAGGTATATACTAGCACAGTGCCATTATAGTTATGATGCAACTGTTAGGAGATGACTTGGAAATTCTGGAGGTTTTTAAAGGAAGAGTATATTGGAGATTGGTGATTTGGAGAGATCAGGTTCTTTGCTTGAAGTTAGCTTGAGGAGAAATGTGAATACTAGACTACCAGTTAACATTGACCATGGAGATAGCCAGGATTGGCTGATGTTTGTTAATCAAGATGCACTTGAGAATAATTTAACTTGGAGTTGTCAAGTGTATGTTTATGAAGTCAAGGAGGAATTCTAAGATATTCTTCAACTCTCGAGAACAGGAGTGCAAAACTGAAATCCATCATCAGAATCATCCAGGGGTGGCGACAGGGAAAAATCGTAGGGAGTGCGAAATATTACAACAATTAACGCATATAGGTAAAAACTTAATTCAATGCAATTTATTGCTTAAAACCCCCACCACACCCCCTGGTGCCGCCGGAATCAACTGAAATTTGGTAAAATATTTTCAAAGTCCATCGAGCCATACTAATGTTTCAACATAAAAACAAAAGATTGTTCCTAATATTTTCCTAAAAACTGATCATGTGAGAAAGGAGGTGGAAAGTCCCCCCAATTCTATTTGATGTACTATAAGTGATATGCATATGAACTGAAGACCGAAAGAAAAAACAAGTCAGTATGCGTTTGAACACAACAGATCTATTTGCACCAACACAGGCTTTGGTATTTCATTATAGCTCAAGTCTGGTGGTTCCATTCATATACGTTACTGCTTTTAATCAGGTGCACTTGTTTTCCTGGTAATCATGCTAAGGAGGAAAGGGCCACAGTGGTAACACCACATCCACAATAGATTCCAGTTAATTTGTTGTGCCGCACAAAGTCCTACTTCTCTATCATATCGTTCTTTTAATCCCTTCCTTGACAAACAATGCTGGTCTCTTAGAAGCTAGCTTGCAGAGGTCATGTCAATGAAGTGATTGACTGATTTTGCCAACTAGGTTGCTAATACTTTGACTCTGTCGGTTTGTTTATTTCTTCACACATGTTTTTTTAAAACATTTAATCCAGGGACATCAGTTTTCTTTTCCATGAAAATCTATGCTATCCCTACCAGGGTGGTGTCCTCTTCCGAACCTTATGAATATCTCAATTGTTTTATACCACATTCTCTGCTTAACCTGTCATTACATATCTCTGCTGTCGAGAAGTATTGACGCAGTACCTTACAAAGCCCTGCCTATTCAAGCTTGGCTACGAATTTGGCTAGTGTTAACCGATTTAAGGTTAAAAGCAAAACCATACCACCAATATAGTTGGGTCATTTGTGGCATTCCTGTGAACCGTAGAGCAGAGCATCATTTCTCTCAGTGGATTTGGTCCTTCTATGAAAGGTTAATGAACAACTTTAGAAGCGGGGTTCCCAGCGAGAAAGTGGGCGGAATCCAGGAGGGGAAAATTCATAATACAGGAGGTCAAAAATTAAAAATTCTTGGATTAACTGTAAAAGTACCAAGTGTTCTTCTTGTACCAGGATTAAAAGAAGTATAGTTGCACTACCTACAAGGTATAGTTTTACCAAGATATAAGACAAAATTCGCCCAAATGTCAAGGTCATCACCAAAGGTTAAATCTTTAATATTTCAACATGCAACCTGTTTCTTTTAAAAAAATGGTCTCAAATTGTTAACCTTTCCACAGGGATTGCAACAAAAGTATTGACACTCTCTCATTTGTATTTGTTTAGATCGAGATAGATGACAAACAAGTCACCCCCATTGACCTCCTATTGAAGCCCGAATTTTAAAAATATGTTAAACGGTGCAAAATGTTTTTGTTGGCCGTCTCTGAGAAAGATTAATTATTATTGTTGACCAAAATGGTGCATTTTCACTCATACATCCAAAACCAAACATCAGTTAGCCCCTAAGATTTCACAGGGTAATGAGAAAAATAGTATCTTTCTTCTTATGCCAAAATTTTGACTCACTTTTGAAAAAATCTGGGGTCCTAGGAAGAGACTGTTAACGATCAGACCATGGACCTTTAAGGCAATAACAAAAAGCTGGCACTTGAATAGCTGTGGTTCAAATGATCTTTTCATCTCATTAACAAACATAAACAATTTTCCCTTCTTTCTTGTTTTCCCCTCCATTCTAATCTACAGAAAATAGTCAAGAGATTTTGCAGTACTGGACTCCCAAGTGTTGACAGGATGCCACATGATATCTTCGGTGAATATAACATGACAAAAGTCGATGATATCCTTACCCCTTTTTTGTTATATTACCCTTTTCAGACTCGTCTCAACCTCTTTAGTACACCATGCTACTGCTCATCTTCAGAGTGTTTTGCCAGACACACAGGCCAAACAATTGGCCGCGGAACTAGCTTCTATCAAAAATAGACAAAGTAAGTCAAGACTCTTTTTTTATGTTGACCCAACCTACTTTTCGGGCGCCTGTGACTTTCACCTAGGATAACATTTGTTTATGGGAGTCATGTTTATTTCCATGGTCGTATTTGCAGAGGCGGTATGCTCTTCCCCTCTTCAGTACTCATGATTGAAGAAGAATTCAATATTATAAAAGGGTGTGCAAATCATACAAGTTGTGTGTGTGTGAACAAATATTTGGGCTTTCATGGAATGGGGTCTTGTGCTGCTTTTGAAGTGCTTTTAAGAATGTCGAGTACCGTGCAATAAGTGTGTTATTTTCTTTTGTTTTGGTTTTATAAGTATTGAAAAGTTATTAAATTATATGAAATTCTTTCACATCATGTGCTGTTTTTCAGTTGGATTTGAAACCAGGATTTTATGCTTTCAAATATCAAATATTTGATTTGACTTTGTTCAAAGTATCACATTTCAGAACCTGCAAAAGTCTGGTAAAAGAATAGATAAATGATTTCCAGACATGCAGACTGGAACACAATGAATTGGCTTTTCTGTTGAAATTGATTATTTTTATAATGAATTAGAAGATGTCAGAGGATTTCAAGGAAACATTCCCTCCTCAATTTCCATACTTAAACCACTGTCAATGATCCCACCCGAAAGAGTCCAAATCTTTGAAATTTGCAGGAGTCCGTCTAAAAGTGAAGGCTACGTCTGCAGAATTTGCCATAAGGTTTTTTTTTTCCAAATGGCAAAATTGCAAGAAAAGGAAGAAAACAGCATGTTCAAAGATAATGAATCTCTATTCAATGTACAATGCTGTAGAAGTGGTCCTAAGAGCCTTGACACTTGCACATACCCCCCCATCAAGTACCGGGGAACCAACTTCGGTTTTGATGGTGACGCAATAATTAAGGTTGCAATCCCTATTCAATGCTGTCTAATATTGTGGTTACCTCTAAAGGCGGTTATTCGGTGTATATCCTTGGGATGAAATGGATTTGAGGGCTCAAATTTCAGGACCGACAATGAGAAAATACGGCCTTTTTCACTGATATCGAAATTGATACTACTTCGGTAATAGGGGGGTCCCAAGACGATCGGAACGACGCACCTTTAGTAGTGTGGTCACATTAAAATTGAAGTATCTCCCTAGATTTGTGTTTCCTACCAGAATTGTTCCCTCTTGTCAAACTATTGAAAAACTTTTTGAATCATCGAAATCGGACATTCCGTTCAAAGTTAGGCCTTCTAAAATTTACGAAAACTACGGTTTTTTTTTAACCCCGTTTTTGACGATTTTTCTTGAAATGATGATTTTTTAGCATATTTAAGGAGTATAAATTGTGAGAATAATACATTGTTTTGTTTTGAGTTTCTTTTAAATATGTATGTGATGCTTCTTGCATCAAAGTAAAATAAAATACCTTGTTGTTATAACTTTTACATTACAACACTTTAAAAATAGCCGAAATTACCAAAAATGCACTTTCGGCAGGCCTGAAATTCGACAATTTTGTCACAATTGGGCATATTTAGCGGATGATAATTTCATGAAAAGAGGTCAAGAACCACTGGGGTTTTTATTTTGTGTTGATTTTATGCTCTTTTATGCATTTAAATAAAGAAAAATGTCTAATATGCTGAAATTTCTACTTTAGGACCCTTAAAAAATGGCCGAAATCACCAAAAATGCACTTTCGGCAGGCCTGAAATTCGACAATTTTGTCACAATTGGGCATATTTAGCGGATGATAATTTTTGTGAAAAAAGATTAAGAGCCCCTAGGGTTTTTATTTTGTGTTGATTTTTTGCTATTTTATGCATTTAAATAAAGAAAAATGTCTAATATGCTGAAATTCCTACTTTAGGACACTTGAAATCACCAAGAAAAGCATACTTTGGGCTGGCCGCGATCGACCGAAAGTTAATGATTTTGGCACATTTTGGCAAATTTAGCATATTATAATTTTGTGAAAGAGGCTTCAGAACCACGGTAGTTTTAATTTCCATTGATTTTATGTTAAAATATATATTTAAATAAGAAAGGGTGTCAAATATGCTTAGATTTCTACTTTATGACACTTTAAATGAGTGAAAATCATCGAAATGGTACTTTTGGCAGGGAAAAGGCAATGGAAACAGCCAAATGGAAAAGGCAAAGGAAATAAAAGGGAAAAGAGAAAGACAAAGAGAAATACAGGCAAATGGAAAAGCAAAGGGGAAAAATATGGCAAAGAAAAAATGGTAAAGGGAAAAGCCAAAGGAAAAGGGGCAAAAAAAAAGCCAAAGGCGAAAAAGTGAGGAAAATGTGAAGGCAAAGAGGAAAGATAAAGGGAAAAGGAAAAAAACAAAAAAGGGAGGAAAAGGCAAGTAAAAAAGGGCAAAGGGGTAAAAGGGAAAGGGGCATTTAGGAAAAAACAGAAGAAAGGTGGCATAGGGAAAAAGGGTAAGGGAAAAGGGCAAAGGAAAAAAGCAAAGGGAAAAGGGCAAAGGAAAAAAGAAATGGGGACAAGGACAAAAAAAGGGGAAAACAAGCCAAAGGAAAAAAAAAAGGCAAAAGGAAAAAGGCAAAAGAAAAGAGACAAAGGGAAGAGGCAAAAAGCAAAGAAATGGGTGAAAAGACAGGGTGAAAAGGAAAAAAAAAAGGAAATTGGAAAAAGCAAATTTAATTTTGGCCTTGGATTTTTATAAGGTGTCAGAGAGGCTGCCATGCCTTGAGGGGATAAGGAATTTTATGCCTCTGAAAAAAAAATCAAGACCATGAAAGCAATTCACAACACTACCCCATCTACACACCCGCCAGCGCACCCCCTCATCACCCCCCCCACCACCATCACCCACATCACCACACCACCCCTCCCCCCACCGATCACCCCCCCGTTAAATATTTGAAAATCAACCCCCAACCCGGCCCGTTTGCCCACTATTTACGCAATCATAATTTAATCTCTTTTAAAAGTAGTTTTTAATCAATCTCTCTATCATCAAGTGTAAAATTCATTTAAATAATTTATTTAACAATATTCTATTGCCATATTTGTTAAAATCCCATAATATCACTTAAAATGTTGAATTTTAGCCTGTTTCTGAGCCCACACCCTTTAAAAAGATGGAAGAGTCATCGATGGATCCTTATTTACAGGCACGGATTACAGCCGGCGCTGCACAATAAGGGGCTTCACATTTCATGTGTGACGGGCCAAATAATCAGACAAATAACAACCATAATGTACTTGTTATTTAGATCCAAAAAATTTCATAGTTACTTGAGCCGTTCCTTTCAATGAATTTTTGGATCATCAGACGGCTGGGGTTGGGCATTGGGAGTGAATTTATATCTGCGAGGACAGCGTCAAAATATCCCACGTACGATAGGGAACGACGGAAGCCATGTTGTTTTTCCCCAGGGTTTTTCCCCATTCCCAGCGCGCATGGCCCGTGACCTTGAACAATAGGCATTTTTGATATTATTAATAAGTATTCTTCGCGTGAAAAAAATAAAGCAAAGTACTCATTTTGTTAATTAAAATGGATCTTTCAAAATCGATGTGCATTTTGTTTGAATCGTAAAGATAGACTAAAATTCCCACCAAAATTTTGTTTTATGTAACTTGCATAAAGATTAGTCGACGAGACGCGACATACATCAATGTCACCGGGAGTCATGTCTGCATTGGGACGGTCACGAAATTGACAGACCCATCCATAGAAACTACGTTGTTTTGAATAGCGATTGAGTGTAGCATTCATGCAGGGAAAATCTCGGCCAGCACAAACTCCAGTGTTAAGCTAGCGCTACGGCACAGGTTGGCGATTAACTTGCCGTTTTTTCGACGCCTATGATAGAGATAAAACATCGTAAGCTTTAAAAATTTGACCCCATGTAAAATAAACATGATTGTTATACCGATTAGAATTCAGGATTATTTTGTGAAGGAGATATGGCATTTTACTTTGTTAGGACAAGATACATTTTCAAACAAATGTTTCACTACGCCACACACAGCACAGCCGACGCGTGTATGGTGTACACAGTGTTTAAGCACGCATAGTGACCAACACCTGACTTTAAGCCAACCAAAAAACAGACTGTTTTTCCCTCCACCACTACCTCAATTTTAGGGTAGGTCATCAGGTCAGAAAACTTATTTATTATTATTTCACTGGAGCTTTGCTAGATGCAACATTAAATTTGGCCTGTAGTTGGTTCAAAGTTTGAATTTTCAGGAAATGTGACTGACTTCCCTTAATCTCTGAATACCCTGATGTTAATATGTATAAAATGGATTTCTTTTATTCTTGTGGACTCTGTAAACATGCTACACACTTTACGGAATACAAAAAACTAGTTCCTAGATGGGGGAATGCGAGAAGACATTGAGGAACACCACAAGAACTATATCATGTTTAATAGAAACGCAATGACCGACATGGACTTAATGCTCAAGTGTCGGCAATTTGTTGAATGGTCAATGGCACGACAGTGAAATCCGCAGGCTACGTGTCCACGTCGCGCGCTCAACCAGCCCCATGCCAGCCCGGCAATGAGCCCACACCACGAAAGTATAGCATTTTCCACATCTCGCATACATCACGGCGCAGACCGGAGACTACCAAAGTCATCATAGTAGTAGTAATTCAAGCTTCATAGCAACAAACAACAGCATCAACACAACCCGTCCCTTCTCCACAAAGAGAGTCGGTTCCGACTCGCCCAGTACCTCAGACTTGAATGCACTAACTCCTCAAAGGTACCAAATGTCATGACGGGAAGCCCTCTAAGGTGATTCCACCAAGCACGGCCATTGATATGACTTCAGACTATGAGAACGGGGTGACTGGGACTGGAGTAGGAGGGAGGGAAGTCGGGAGAGCTCACTAAACGATAGGAACTTGAGAAAAGAAAATGGTTGTGTCTCGACATCAGTGAGCAATGGTAGTGTGTCAGTTATGAATGGAACTTGCCAATAGATGAAAAAAAGGACATGATGAAATAGGTAAGTTCTGAAAAGACCGAATTTTGGCCATTTTTCAAATGGCAGTTGTAGGATAAACATGAAGCCAATATGTACATTTGCAGTGGAGATTGCAACAACACAGATCCTATATTTGGATACTGTAATTTGTGGAGGTCAATTGTTATGTAAGACCCCAGACTACTAAAAAATATGTGTTAAGGTTCTGTTCATACATTTGATTGCACTTGGTTGCATTGCCGATAAATCAATCACTTTGTAAATATTATTAATCTTTCCCTGGAGATGGACAGCGCACGATAGTGTTTGAAAAAAAACCATGTGCGATTGGCCGGATTCGAACCGGCGAACCCTTCGTATTACATGCATGAGGCTCTAACCGACTGAGCTATCAAGCTGGGCCGGTAGAAGAAGAGCGATAGATATCATCTCTAGGTGTTAGGTTCGAAAGGCGTCCTTCGCTTTCTCTAGCGATAGCATCAGAACTGTATCGTTAACCTATACGATTTATTTGTTTTTGAAATTTAAACTCTTTAGTTCTCCATGTAGACAGGATTATATATTATTAATCTTTCCCCTGGAGAGGCCAGCGCACACGATTTGAGTGTTGAAAAAAAACCCATGTGCGCTTGGCCGGATTCGAAACGGGGACCTTCGTATTACATGCACACGCTCTAACCGCTGAGCTATCAGCTGGGTCGTAGAAGAGCGATAGATATCACATATGTGTTAGGTTCGAAAGGCCGTCCGTCGCCTTTCTGATCGGATATCATCATAACTTATATTTAAACATATAACGATTATATTTGTTTTTGAAATTTAAAACTACTTCTTTAGTTCTCCAGGAGACAAGAGATGTATATATTATTTAATCCTTTCCTGGAGATGGCCAGCCGCAACGATAGTGTTGAAAAAAACCCATGTGCGCTTGGCCTGATTCGAAACCGGCGACCTTCGTTTTACAGCACGACGCTCTAACCGACTGAGCTTCAATTGGCGTAGAATAGCGATAGATATCATCTATAGGTGTTAGTTTCGAAAGGCTCCTTCGCTTTCCTACGATAGCATCAGAACTGTATATTTTAAACATATACGAATTATTTTGTTTTTGAATTTAAACTACTTTAGTTCTCCAGAGCCGGATGTATATTTATTAATCTTTCCCTGGAGATGGCCAGCGCACGTATGTTGAAAAAAACCCCATGGTGCGCTTGGCCCCGGATTCGAACACCGGCGACCTTCGGTATTACATTCAGGCGCCTTTCGAACCTAACACCGATAGATATTATCTATCCGCTCTTCTACCGACCCAGCTTGATAGCTCAGTCGGTTAGAGCCGTTTTTCCCCCCCGTGCGTGTCATACGAAGGTCGCCGGTTCGAATTCTGCCAGCGCACATGGGTTTTTTTTGAACACTATCGTGCGCTGGCCATCCTCCAGGGAAAGATTAATAATATATACCCCCTTGTCTACTGGAGTACGAAGTAGTTAAATTTCACATCAATCACTTTGTTGTAACTTACTGGCAAATTCCAGTAAATGAACTTTATTGTTGTACTGCAATGCAGTTTTGGGTAGAGACGCAGTAACTCACTGCCACATGATAAGTGAAAGTATGACAAACCTTTATGCCTTAGCTGTAAGACTTGATTGACTACAAACTACTATACTTTGTTTCATCACCAAATAGGCAAGACTCTTCACACACAGAATTGATATAGAATGGTTCAGGTGCACTGCAAGCAACATTAAACCGAAGCAGAAACAGTACGTAAATGTATCAACGGCAACACACCTACAGGTGGCAAAAAGAGCCTTGTTAAAATGGAATGACTTTCATGCCCGGATAAACAAATGCCCCATATTTTTTTGCCTATTGGTGATGAACAAAGTACAATTCTATTACCACTACTACTGCCCCTTATTGAAAATGCAGATTCTGATTGGTCAAGTTTACTGTCCTTTCTGCAATAATGGATCATTAATGCATTTTCATAGAAAATTACTCAGTTTTTGTTTATAATAGAATGAAATACAAAGGGTTTGCATTAATCTTAATTTTGGGCTCAGAATGTACCTAGCTGGAACAAACTTAACTGGACTCGGCTGAGCCTTCCCCCATTATTGAGTTTTTCTGACCTCGGACTATCAACGCCCATAAACGATACTGCAATCACCCTTTAATTTCTTTAATTATACTTATTATACAAATGTAGTCAACCCATATTTCCTGATAGTTTCAAACCATTTTAATTCTGGCGCGCATATCCTGATATAGCCCCATAATCAGACTAAGTGTAAGGCAGCTTTTTCAATAGTTTCTATGTTAGATGCACCAATAGCTGCCTTATGCTTGATTCCATATTATGGTATATATCAGGATGTGTCATTAATTAATAACCTGCTAATGCGCATCCAATCCAATGGTATTTTCCTAAATACTCGGGCGACGTCGCGGTTCTTTGTGAGAGCACAATGACTTCACACAATGACTCCTGCGTGTGACGTAGCGAGTAAATGAAATTGATTGGGCCCCGAGATGGATAGACATTGGCGAACACATTGATTTCCAACATCAAAATAACAAGTCGACTGTGAATTTGAAGCCAATACAAAAACAATATATTAAAAATATGTGACACTTTTTCAGTTCACTCCATTGCAAACAAACCTATAATTCAAACAAACGAATATAAATTAATAGGCAAGGTAAAAAAAAAAGTTTCTAACAACGAATTCATTCCCCCGCTTGCCTAATGTAACTTCACCATGCCCACATGCCGGTACCCAGTGAACATTGACACGGTATCCGCGGTGCACCGATTACAACATTCAGTTCATTTGCGAACTAAACAAAATGGATGAAGACGACACACATTTTACTGCCCATCATGTAATTTTTAGCGTCGATGAATTAATCGAAGAGCTCCGGGGGCTCTGGACTTCAAACAACTGAACAAAAAAAGTCATGCCATGATACCGTATTCATACATGACAGAATGCCAACTCGTACGGATTTTCCGTATTTCGTACGGAAAATGAAGCGAATACGGACAGTACGTTTCCCGGTAAAAAATACGGAAAAAATGGTTGCGTTACTAAAAATAAAAATTAAAATGTATAAAAAGTCAGAAAATAAGTAAATACAGAACAATAAAGTCAAGGAAAGGCCAATATCTTTTCAAAGTAATAAAAGAACATAGATTGAAAATTTTCAATTTAAAGTATGTAAAAGGTTTCAGACTTGTTTTGTTTCTTCCGACTTTCGGATGGTTCACACACATTAATATTTTGATTTAACCACTTTAATGCTGTATGCTAAATGTCTTCTGAAGGTTAACTATTTAACATTAATGGTGCAAACGATAGGCATACAAACCAAGGAATTGGAAGTAGTTTGTTTCAACTTTCAAAGTTGTAAAATTAGTTTTTTTGTGCATTTAAAAAACAAATTCTTTATGGACTTAGTTTCCACTGACAGTTCCTACATGGGGCTATCAGACAGCGGAGCCCTGTCCATTTTTTCCTGGAAAGCTGTATTTTAAATAGCTCTATCTCAATGATTCAGTTCATATGTGCAGAGGTAGCTTAGTTTTCAGTGTATAGCCTTTGAAGTTAGCTTTAAGTTTGACTTGTTCATTTGTCATTGCAGCTAAACCGTATTCCTCCATATGGACTGTGTTCATACCTGCATTTTCCTTAAATGGGGGACTTTTCAGATGACAAACTATCCATTTTTTTAACTCAGGACTGTAATTTAAAGAGCTCTCTCATTATGCAGTTGTATGATGATGGCTCAGTTAAGTTATGATACTTTAAAATTTAGACTTTTAAACTTTCATCTTTTTGATGGATAGTTGAAAAAAATTCTCCATATGGACTAAGTTCCTACTAACAGTTCCTTAATGGGCTGTCGACGCGGAGCTCTGTCCATTTTTTCTGGAAAAGCTGTATTTTTTAAAGAGCTCTATCTCATTATGCAGTTCTATGTACATAGGTAGCTTAGTTTCCAAGTTACGAGCCTTTAAAGTTTTAGACTTTTACTTTAAACTTCATGTCCATTTTAAAAAAACATCGTGGGGTGCAAATTTACCTTTTCCACTGCAACTTAGTTGCTATATACAGACTGTAGAGCACACTTGTGGGCAAAAAAAAATACAAATTTGCAAGATACTGATTTTTGGTAAAACTACACTGATTTTTTGGCTCTGGAAATACTGAAAGCTGTAGTCCAAAGTTCATTGTCTGTACATTATCATGATTGTAGGGTAATCACTGGCAACGCGGGGGGACCCCAGGTCTCCCTGACAATTCGACCATATGTTAGGTCAATCGGTTCATGATCTTGCCGTGAGTCAGTCCCAGGGCAGTGGTTCTTTTCAAGAGTAAAAACAAGACGACATGGGTAACTTTTCCCTCCAAAAAAAAAAAAAAAAAAAGGAAAACATTACAACAAAATGTACAATCGTGCTTTGAAACAATGAAATTTGCATGTTTCCCCGGGGTTTTTTGCGAATCGAGTCACTGTCACACGCCCGGGATTTTTGTTAAAAAACATTTTGGGGCACAACGCAACTTGCACCTGCAGAGTCATGAATGTACTATGCAAATCAGTCACGTACATGCATGTTTGGGATTCCCCTAGTTCCCCCGGATTGGGGGGGGGGGGTCCTGGGAAGGGTGCGTGTTTACAAAAACAATAGGAAAATTGATTACTAATACAAAGATAAGAATATAACAAATAAAGAAATAACAAACAAATAAACAGAAACTAATAACACAAAGATAAAAAGAATAAAACCATAAATATTTACAAAACAAATACCAAATAACAAAAAAATGATGTACAAATATGAAAACAAAATAAATACAAATAACCAAATGCAATTCACAAATTGAAAATACGAAATAAATATAAAAATTAAATACCAAAGTGATGAATGAACAAATAATTATAAAACCAAAAAATGAAATAAAAATTGTAAATGGATAATAATTTGCATGAATAAAACCAAATTTATAAATAGAATATACAAAGATAATAAAAAATTCAATCGTAATAGATGAATGAACAAATAAATTCATAAAAATGATAAACATAATAAACAAATACACAAATAACGAAATGAATGTTACAAATTAGTAAACAAAATAAATACCAAATAACCAAATGCAAATTCACAATGGAAATAAGAAATAAATATACAAAATGTACACTTACCACAACGTGATACTGAACAATATAATACACACAATGAAATAAAATTGTAAATGATAATAATTTAAATAATAAACAACTTAATTAATAAATAACAGCTAATAAAAAATAAATAGCAAATAAAGATGGACAAATAAAACTCATAAAAAAATCAAATTAAAAATGGATAAATGAAAATAAATGCATTACAATATTGTGAAAAGAATCCGCGTAGACTACTAAGGCCTAAGGAAATTTTCATGCGGTCATTACCAACAGGCATTAGGCATGACTAGTACAGGGAACCTTCGTCGTTTTTTTACAGTTGGTGGTCGGCAGGTGAAATGAGGGTGATTCGTACATGTGAAATGCAAAAGATTGATAATGACTCATCTAACATGCCCGAAATTTCAGTAATACTCTTGACTAAGGTCAGACTGGACTGATTAAAAATCTAAACTCTGCATTCTGCCCCGGATCTTCATACAAACCATGTAAACAGTGCAAAGATGAAACTGTTTGACGCTATAACATCATGCGTAAATACACATTGACTCTTGTTTTTGTAAACAAGGCCCAGGAATTTTGAAATCCACGACAGATGGTTCTGGGTCGGTATCAGCTGAGGTCCGTGGACGGTCTACGCGTATTCACGGGCTATGGATCTGGGACAGCTCACATTCATGTCATGACTATGCCTGCACAATGACTGTGCGATCGATTACGTAGTAAACCCCTGTCTCAAAAACATGGTACAATCAAAAAAAATTGGTTAAATATGAATTTCAAATAAGTAATTTCTTAATTGGCATAATATTAAAGAACAAAGACCAGGCTTTCCATGGTGTGTGTTTCATCTTATTTGCTTTGTCATACCAGAGATATAATCAATTTATGCGATACACCCAAAAGCGATTTGTGGCCCTTGAATGCATGGGCCAGAGTTGCAAGTTTCTTCTCCAGTGTATGACATGCTGTGCTTAACCTCAAAACAAAATATTGCAACTTGACAGAGAAACAAAACACGGATAAAGTAACCAAAGAGTCTAGTTTTCTCGCCAAAAGTTTTAATATAGTCAACATAAATCAGTTCACTGATTATCTTCCTTTTGATAATAATAACATACAATAGTTATTGCACGTCAATGAAACTGGAACTGTGATTTATTTCTAAGATTGGGATCTGTTTAAAAATCATGCCATAGTAATGTAATGGCATTATTGGCAAACCAAAATAAACACTCCAATCCCACGAAATGGTTTAAGAATATTGCACTATCTTTGTGCATTACTATTATTGAAGTCAATAAAAATTGAATGTGGAAGCAAATATCAAATGTGGTAGGAATTTGAGTTTCATGATACTCCCACCCATCAAAAACTCTCTCCTTCCAGGTTGTTGTACGCCGGTCTGACGATCATGGTTCTCTTCTGACAAATAACAGTATGTCGAATGTTTTCTTCACTTTATGTTAAAGCCCGACTTACTGATCATTACTTCCACCATTATTAACTGTTGAGTTTCTTTATGAAGTTATCCCTTTTTAAAAAAGATTTGCATATCTGCTCAAGTGTGAATCATTTAAGTTTACACTTCATTCACCGTTTTCACTCAACCAAAAAAGAAAAAAAAAAAAAAAAAAAGGGCACAAACTCGATTTTGGTGTTCCGCGTAAAAAACTGGATTTCTCTCTCGATTGAAACAAGCAATAGAATGAAACAAAAAATCCTAGAAAGCCTGGTATTTTCTCTTCTGTGATATACAATATGACTTATTTATGTTGAAGCAATATTGAAAAAAAAAATCGGTTTTTGATTGTACCATTTGTTGTTTATGAGACAGGCTGTAGTTTTTAAGGGATAACAGCGAAAGTGTGAGGTGACACAAACTAGCTTAACCGTACCATTCCTGGTGTCTTTTGTATCTTCTCCGAACAAGGCCTTGGTGTACCCAATTACTCAGTTCGAAAATAAATAATTCCAGCCGCGATCAAGAACCTCCCTATCACTGTCAATGTCAGAGAAAGACCTAGCCACGCTGGTAATTGTGATGATATCTAACTCCTTCCATACTGAGCACAAAATCTGCATCTTATTTCAAGCAATCCAGATCCTTAAGATTACCCAGGGTTGTTTTACTATCGCCGTTGTATTTAATTTAATATACAGCAAAAAGTGTAAATTCAAGCTCTGAAAACAGCGAACATGGCGAAACCTATTCCCAAAAGAGGAGAAAAAAAAATCCTCCCGAGTCCCCATTTTCATTTTTGACATCTGCAATGCCCCTGTAACATGGATTACAAAAAGTTTCATTAGCACTTTTTGCGATGGTCAAAACTGTTCCTAGGATGATACTTTTTATTACTGGTAGTTCCCTGTAGATTTTACTATTAATATTCGAGGGGAGACGGTTATCAAATAAAACTTGAATTGGAACGTTTAAGTGAGATGAAATTTATTTGATAGATATGAAACTAACGTTTATTAATGACAATAATAACGTTGCACCATCTTTTTTCGGTCATTGTGTGAACCTTGGTGTTGGTTTTGGGCCTCGTATTTTTTATACCTCGGCACAAACCACACCAAGATTTCACACAATGACCTCAAAAAAAGATAGTGCGCAGTTATTATTTGTCTAATTCTTGTAACCATAATTATCCTGTACCAATGTGCCATAGAGGCCTGTTAGCAATAGTTTTTGTTTGTTGTAATTCTTGTTATGGTACAATTTACATAATTCCTATTCCTGCTCAATTAATTGTTGTGTAATTTGGATCACACTATGAAGAGTCAACGATTATCAA
>JAMKCH010020628.1:0-22349 GCA_023653785.1 Ophioderma brevispina | reverse complement strand
AATACTATCTTATCCCACAATATCGTCGGAAATCCTCTGAGCCAATATATTGCTCGTGCTGGGGGTTGCCTTTACGTTCGAAATAGTAATATTTACCTAACTCAAGTCGATTGATCATTTGATAACGAGTGTTGTAACCATCATTCATCTCCTGCGTGAGATAGTTTCGTGACGTGGATTTATAAAAGAGTTCATTGGAAAGAAACGGTTGATTTGGGGCGTATTTTGGGGAATTGTGGGTATTCCTAAGAACCACCACTTTGGCTTGCAGCCTAAACCAAGGCTGGTGCCGGTGTTTTTACAAACTCATCGGAGGAATAGGAATAACACGGGTCGAACGAACCACCCAAGTGGGGCATCTTGCCCAGCAGGCTTGACTAGACCGGCCTAATAAATGCGTGTTGGGTAAAGGGGGAAAATATTAGGGTCGGTCAGATTTTTTTAACGATGAACATAATCACACTGTTTCCAATCTCTTAGATCAGGGGTTCTCAATAGGGCGGCCCGCAGGGCCAATCCGGCCGCCCCAACATTGATTTTTGGCCTCGACTTGCTCTTAAATATAACGGGAAACATAAGAAATTCAGGCGTAGTATTTGGCCTCAAGTAGGAAACTTTAAAATGTGTTAGGCATTCTCTGGCCCTTCAGCTAATTAATGAGAAACCATGCTTTAGATGATGCAACATATGCTAATTAAAAGCTTTTTGCAATATGTGTAGCAAAGATTTTTTTTTACTTGTAGTAGTTTTGTGTCTTGTTTGGTTGGCTTTTTTGTCGTGGATTGGTAACATTTTTTCCATGCTAAATGAAATCCATGAGTTGGTCGGCACATTTTTTGTGATAATTGCATGAGTCAGCAGGTTTTTAGGGTGGTCAAGTTACGGCAACAACTTTTTTCGGCCTTAAAATGTTTAAAATTGAAATTCATGCACTGCAAGCCTGAAGTCATTGAAACAAGGAATAATGGAGACTACCAAATGGTTCCCAAAAACCTAGGGGATTAAGGAGGTTATTAATGATACTGAACAAAACAGTATTTTGACTGCACAAAAAAAACAGAGAAATGTTGACTTACCTCTTGAAATAATCTAGACATCTCACACACAAGAATTGGTCTTTTCCCTTGTTCCATGTGGATCATGGGTGTTTGTTGTAGGAAGTAGTTCCCGGGTAGAGGTTTGGATGTGTTAGTGCCTGACTTACAGTTACCATTAAAAAAATGTGTTGCCTAAATTGATTAACCCTCGTAGACCTGAAAAGAAAAAAATATTAAAAATACAAAGAAAGAAGTTAAATGCAGGGATTGGTCACTACAGCAACTTCTTATTGTAGAGGATTTTATGCCACAGACACTGATGCTGACACTGACCCCGACACCGAATAACCGCAAAATCCCCATTCTGCGAAAGCCACCATCACTTTGTTTTTAAAATAAAGGGCACAAAAATGTATGATTTCAGCATGTGGCCCAGAAAAATGTAGGACCTGTGGGAATCAACCTCACTAAATCACACGTGGAACTAAAATTTTATGTGATTCAACCATGATTTTGATATGTAACCTGGAAAAAGTTGGGAAATCAAAACCATGTTCCGGGAACATTTTGACATAATTTGAACGTGAAAACTTCTGGCCTTTAAAATAAAGAAATACGATAAAACGATGGGAAATTTCTCTTCTCGCAGTGAGCACGGCTTGGTCACGCGTATAAGTGTCCAGATTTGTGCACACACAAGTCACCAACTTGCCGTGACCCCAAGTATGGCGAATAGCAGTGCACGAGGAATCCAATTTTTTATGGTTGAAAATGGACATATATGAAATAAATTAAGTTACAAATATTCTTGATAATATATGAAACTAGTGTATGATATCAAAGTTATATAAAAAATTTACTGTGAAAACACATGGTTGGTTTTTTTCGACGTTTTGTCGTGCCAATTTTTACTATTTTTGCGTGCACTAACATGACTAACACTATAAAATTACGATTCAACATATTTAAAAATTCACAGCAAGATAGGTTTATGTTTCACCTTTCGTAAAAATGTTTCATTTAAGTGGAATTGGATGAGAAAACTAAGACCACGGTGACATCACGGATAGTGTGTTTTTTTACAACCAAAAACCGCAAAATAAGCTATCGATGCTTTAAGCGTGACGAATGGTTTGATTAATGTGCCACTCTAAAGCGTGTGCTGCGTATTGGTAAAATAATGCGCTGCCTACGAACGTAATGCACAATGGCGTTGCTGCGGCCGTTTTGTTCATTGTTGTTCGTTTACTTAGGGGGAAGCATGAATACCGTCAAATTTTGGCTGAATCTTTGACCTACTTTTGAAACCGTGGTTTCATGCCAAGAAAAAAGGCCCACAAAAAGAAAATCGCATGATAGAAGCGCCCAACCGTCTATATTTTTAAAATACCATGCTCGTAACATTCAAAACTTTTGGAGAAGAGAAAGTTACGACCACGGTAAAAAAATAGCTGTCGGAATATTTCTTGAAATACATTGTTGATTTTCATTAACGTAATTTCACTTTAAATTTTGATTAATATAATCAAATTTGAATATTAGATTATAGCCAACTCCTACAGATTACATATGAGCCATCACTTCTGGGTCCAACCAAATGCAGCCGGAGTATATTGTTCAAAAACAATAGGGGAAAACGACCATTTACAAAAATCCGGTAAATGCGCGTGCATTGGCAAAATCTTGCACAGACGCGTGATAAGAAAACCGGGGTCAACCGCGTCTCCACGTGACCTTAGTACTGAATGTCTGGAGAGAATGTTGTATAGGAAATTTTGATGTTCCCCAAGAAATAATAACTTTTCAATCCATGTTGATATAATTACTTTAATCCATAAATTTTTTTTTCCCCCCAGGGCAATTTAAAAATGCAAGCATATCTGTTGCATGTTCATTGAAACAACCAGTTACACAAAGTCTGCGCTCCCACTCATTGAAAAAAACACTAATTTGGTATTTTGTTTAAGACTAATTATGCTTGAATAATTTGAAAGCAAAGCAGATAGGCCTTCAATAATAAAAAGGAGTGGAATGAACACCAGATTAGTCAATCATGAGAATTTTTTTAAATTTGTTCCACATTTTCCTGGAAACAGGAATAATGCAAAAGAATGGAATATACCACCACATGACATGTGTACATGTGTAAGTGAGCTCTTTATGACTCATGATGATTGTATTGATGCTTGTATTGAGTCATGCAAATATTGTGTGTACACACAAAGCAAAGTGAAATCAAATACCAGTATCCAGCAGAATATGGATTGGCTGCATAACACCAAAAAAAAATAAAGTTGTCTCAAAGACCTGAACGCATAATTATGTGGATGTCACTTTTGCCGCATAACACCTATGCGATGAGCACATTTAAAAAAAAAAAATTGTAAGAAAAAAAATTGAAAAATATGGGTCACAGTTAAAAAAATCTTGCATTTGCATGTGACAACATTTCATTTCTCTTAAGAGCAAGCACAAAGTTCTTGGCCAAATGGATATGTGATACAATCTTTTCTTTTGTTTGGCCTAAGATGCAGACAATATGCCTATAAAGACATAATTATATTGACCTGAAAGTTGAACATGATATGTATGATATATATGCTTATTCGTGAATAGATCAGAGGTGCAGAGGGTCTAACTTATAATGTAATATGCTTTTAAAAACAAATACCGTACCTAGAACGTGGGGACCTCCTCCACCCACAAAGTTAAAGACACTCAGTGTTTATCCGAAAGAGTGAAAATATTTGAAATTTGCAGGAATAGTTTTAAAAGTGAAGGATAAGTGTCAAGAATTTTCATACGTGACTTTTTCCAACTGGAGAATTAACAGAAAAGGGAGCAAACGGCAGTGTTCAAAGATACAAATCTCCATTCAATTACGTTGTAGTAAGTGTTTATACAGACACTGAGACAGTAATGACTAAAATTTCTGATTTTGGTCTTATTAGGTTGCTTTTGGTCCTATCATTCGCAGGGTGTGTTAGGATACCTGTACTTGTTACAAACATACAAAAATCTGATTTTTGATGATTTTTTCTATTTTCTGATTTATCAAATCACTGATAGGATCACAAAATGTACAGTTAAAGGCACTATCACTTTTTGTTTCTATTTCACTAGGTATCTTCAAGAAAGTTATTTAATTTCAGTTTATTCTGACTGTGCATTTTGATGTCATGAGTAAATGTTTGATCAAGCTGTCCTAGAGGCCACTGTGTTGTAATTTATGTCTGTTTACGGACAGAAAATACAAAATTATGTATTTCTTATAATAGATGAAACCTGCATATAACTTAGGCATACATACTCTACTTAGGCCAACAGTTGGTTCAGATGATACAAAAAAATTTTTAAGTCGGGAACTATCACGTACTTACAGTTACTGTTAAACGGGCCATTTTTGTGGTTTAATTGGTGCACTTCAGGAAGATATCAGATTATTTTCATTTTTTTAGGCAGCCTTATATTTTCCAAGGAGGGGCCACCCTCATTTTAAACCATCGGGTTTTATTGTATAGGCATTAATGCTTGCCCCTATACTATCACTGTGTGGAAATAGCTAGCTCAAATCAAAGTCATTATATAGGAAATTCAAATTTTGTTATGAATTCAGATCAGAAATTTTGTTTTCTCCAAGTATCCTATTTGGGCATTCCATACATTAAATGTTTACTGAATTGAAACTAAAAAATCCCGATTCATCTCCAAACTTTGGAATTGAACAAATTTTATGGTGATCATCTTTAGGCTAGATGACTTGTTTCAATCTTACACAACAAAATCCTATTTCAAATCAGCCTTTAAAGTCAGCCTTTAAAGGTGTGTTTTCGCGATTGAAGACCTTGTTTTATTTATTAGTTCAATAGAATCGTTGAGAAAAGCTTATTCCAAAATTTCAGTTGATACTGATCTTGCGATTTGATGTAATGAAGCAAATGCTGGTATCACAGGTTCCCATAGGCTACTGTACTGTAATTGTCTGTTTACGGGGACAGAAAATATAATAAAATCGCGAATTTCTTACAGATACCAAAAATGATAACATTGCAGGTAAGATTTGGGACAACATGTATTTCCAAGGCCAACGGTTTCAGTGATATAAAAAATCTCAACTTTTTTGGGGACAAGTCGGGGATGAGGCTGAGGGGGTTCACGAAATGCCCCTTTCTTTTTAAATTTGCTTTTTTTTCAGAGCCCACATAGGTAAATTACACACAACAAAAACCCTTTTTGGCATGTTCTTAATTTTGTGCGCTTAGCAGTTGCATGAAAGACCACCAAAAATTAATGTGTAGCACAAATGTTTCTACTTTTGCAGTACACCGTAACACTATTTTAAACCAGCTACTCAGACGTGGTGCACAGACAGAGGAAATAGGTGGACTTCAGTATTGTACCAGATTGCCAGGATAGGTTTGCAAATCTTAATCGGGTTTTTAAATTAGACTTCTTGACTTGCACCCTTGGCATATTTTTTTTTTTTTTAGTTGAGCACATCTGAAACAAAACTTGTTGATGTGATGCTACTGAGATAGCACAACTCTGAAATGAAATCTTTATTTTGACATGAGGTAACAAAAGCTTTACATTTCTTAAAGCAGTGGTTGTCTTCATCAAAGAGTCCTTGTTATGGATATTCTTAAAGACAGTGGTCAAAAGTAAATATCACACAAACTCACAGAGATCAACAGGTGCTATATATTTCATGAAATTACTTCCAACATTATGTTGATGAGAGTTGTTAAGTTTACAATCAAATGATCCATGGCCATCAGAATTTTTGGCATTGTTAAAGGCTATGCTTGTTCTTCTTCGTTGTAAGAGCAATCTCGATTATTCCGCATAATAATTGATATTGATCATCATCAAGTCGCCCTTACCCAGAGGTGTTTTTTTTAAACAAATTAAAGCAATACGATTTACTGACCACAATTCTGCCTTAAAACAAGAATTGTTTTTAGCATAATTTCAGAAGAAAATGAGCAGTTTGACTGCAATGCTAATTTATTTGAAACATGAGGCCCTTGTGAATGTAATAAGCTCCACCATTTGTGACAAGTACAGAAAACAATTTTCTATTTTGAAGATTAGCAGAAAGAAGATTATAGCAAGGAAAGCAGATGGACATTTATGATTCGATTCCACTCTTTGAATCCTGATATTTTTCTTACGAGTTTTCACAGAAGATTTCATAGCATGAACACATACTTGACTTAAAAGAGTAGGAGGTCATAGAGGGTGCAAGTCAAATATGGCTGCCGGTGCCTACATATGGCCAAATTGGTTCAATTCCCACGACTGTTGTGGTTTTATTTCACAAAAAATTACCATTTAAGATGTGCTCGTTTCATCAAAAAATGGAAGTCCACTTCAGAATGAAGGGGTGATAAATTATTGTACCTATTCAGGAAACAGTTTCCAAATTTGATGAAGCCACGAAGGGTTTGTATATTTTGTGTGTACAGTAGGCAATACATTTCGACTCCAGCTGTGGCCAAGATTCATGCATTCATCCATTCCAAAAGTTCAAGAATATTTTCAGCTTCGAAAAGGGGTGGGACTATACTCGGGTCAGTATGGTACTTCAAGGGTGCTTTGCACTGTAAGGAATCACCTACTACAGATGATGGTAAAAGCCCATAATTATTGGAGTGAGACGTGGGTGCTGAGCGAAAATGAGAGGGATTCTGAGGAGGAAGGAGAAAACACTGGAGAGTGATGTGTGGTGTTGAAGTTAATGGATAGGAAGAAGACCGATGACTTGATGCAGAAGTTAGGTTTGGAAGAGGCAAATGGACGGTTGGCGAAGGCCGAATCGGTAGTAGTATGGGCCATGTGTTGAGGAAGGAATAACGAAATGTGTAAGAGGCTTTGAGTTTGAGGTGGGAGGTTTGAGGAAGGGGAGTCCAAAGAAGACATGGAAGAAAGAAACAAGTGGAGGAGGGGGGAGTAGGAGGGTTGGGTTGAAGGAGGGGAGGATGCTTGATCGGGTGAAATGGACAGGACCAGGGTGTGTTTTTAAGGGCGGTTTTGATGCAAAGTGAGGGTGAATCCGGCCCCACCCCCGTTGACGGGGAAAAACGGATTTAAAACTTGGTTTTAGTTTTTTTAGTTAAATTTTTAAACAGTTTTCTTATTTTGAAGTGAATAGACATATTAAAGAATATTTTCAGCAAAAAATATGAACTGAACAAGGGATATAATACTTTAATGGATTGGGCGAAGAACAGGACCACAAAATATTACTAAACATGATGAAAGGCTTTAAAAAAAGCTTTCCCGGGGCTGGCGTAGCGTATATCCGGGCAAATAACACAATCACTTTAAAAAGCAAGCTACGCATTATGACTCCACTCACAACATTAGAATCTAACCTAGTTACAGATTCCTTTGTAATTTGCCATAATGTGACACACATATCCATCTATTATGGGCACATAGTTATTCAATTAGATGTCAAATTACATGCATGATTAATTTTTGGCTATGTTTATTGCCATTGTTGCCGTGGGGTACCATCCCTTGATGGCACTCAAATCATCATCTGCTAATATAACTTTTCTCAATCTCACTCTTTCCACTTCCATCCACATGCCATCCAACATGACCCACATGCCACTACAAACATTGCACAATTTGTGAGTGTGTAAATGCCCTAGTGTCATTTTACGAGGCCGCCTTCTTGTCACACGTGCACACCAAACATACAAACTAACTCTGTAAACCTACGTACCCAAGTGATTCAATAAACTCCCCACTCTCACAAGGAATTCCTGTATGTCGACGTTATAATGACCAGTAAATTTTTGTAATCAAGTGTAAGAGAGTTGTTTTGTTTGTCCTCATGCGCTGTGTCTTAATCGGCGCGCTAAAAAATTAGAACGTTCCTAACTTGTATTAATGTGCTATAATTGCGGCACAGGGCGTATCAAATACTTTGTACTTCAAGTGTTAGCAGTATAGGATCTATTTTTAGGAGGGGAGATCCCAGGATAAGGTTGTTGCTCCAATGCCCACATATATTTGTAATCCTTTAAATTGTGCATTTTTTAAAAAATCAGAGCATATATGCAATATTTATATCACTGTTTCATTCAATTTCACTCCATCTGGCAAGTACAATTAGGGACTTGTCATGATTATATACACCCCCCCCCCCCCATGGCTGTTTCCTTCTGCTTCTTCCTTCTTCCCTGTGCCGTTTATACGAAAGATCCAATTTTCAACACAATAATGAAAATAATGAAAATACACACAGTTGAGATTAGTAGTTAAAGTTGAGAAAAAGGTATGATTTTGGGAACCGGTACTCTCTTACGACGATTGAACCAAGGCGATACCATTATTTTAAAGTGGAAGAACGAGGGCCGGAGGCCGAGTCTACCACGCAAATAATGGTGCGCCGGGTTCAATTCATCGTAAAGAGAGTACTCGGTTCCCAAAATCATACCTTTATTCTCATTCTTAAACAGCTTTAATATTTTAAGGTCAATCTTTAACCCAATTTCGCGATGCTTTTAAATACAACAAGAAAGAATTGCCATCAACCGACCCGTGACAACATCGAACAAACCCGTGAACACAACGACCATACTCCACGCGACGCCACGTTGGCAGGCGCAGCCGCCGCGAACGAGCAAAACGCGGTATGACGCGGGCTCTTCAACCTAAAAATACACGTCACGGTTCTCGAACCGCTAATCCCCCTGGCGGACGGTTTTACAAATTTTTAAATAATCAGCTGCAAGCTGCAAAACCCCCCTTAACCCAAATCCCCTTAAAACCCCAACAACCCCCTAAACCTCGGCAACCCCCCTTAAACACCTGCAACCCACCTTAAACCACAACAAGCCCCCTTAAGCCCCGACAACCCCCCCTTAATAACCCGGCACCCCCTTTAAAAAACCCGGACAACCCACCTTAAACCCCAAACAATCCCCCCCCTTACGCCCAGACAACACACCCCCCTTAAACCCGGACAACCCATGTGCAACTGCCGCGCAATGCATACCACGCATACGCGCATCGCGTGCATGTGGGTGGGGCACGTCTGCCAGCATCCGCTTATTATGTCCACAAAACCCCTTTTAAACCCAAAAAAACTAAACCCAAAAAATCCCCTTAAACCCAACAACCCCCCTTGAAACCTGGAACAACCCCCCTTAAACTCGTGCCACCCCACCTCAAACCACAACAAGCCCCCTAAGTCCCAGACACCCCCCCCCTTAAACCCGGACAACCCCTTTAAAAACCCGGACAACCCACCTTAACCCCAACAATCCCCCTTAAACCCACAACACCCCTTAAAGCTGGACAACCGCCCTTAAACTCGGACAACCCCCCGCTTAAACCTGGACAATCCCCCCCTGAACCTCTTGCAACCCCCTTAAACCACAACAAGCCCCCTTAAGCCCAACAACCCCCCCCCCCCTTAACCCGGACAACCCCTTTAAACCCCGGCAACCCACTTAAATAAACCCACAACAAGCCCCCTTAATCCCAGACAACCCCTTTAAAACCAACCCGACCACCCCCTTTTAAACCCCCAGACAAAACCCACCTTAAACCCCAAACTCCCCTTACAAACTAAACCCACAACCCCCCCTTAAGATGGACACCCCCCCTTAAACCCGGACACCCCCCTTAAACCCGGGCAACCCACCTTAAACCCTAAATCAGCGCGAGAGAAAATGATTCCCCACCCCTCCATCAGTTTCAATCAAAATCGGACTTTATGGATCTTCAGATAGTTTGTTCACAAGCTTTTTTGGGTAAAATAAACCCAAATTAACTCATTATTATGCAAATTTAGTGTACCTAATGAACAGATGCCCCGCCCATAAACTAATCAGATGAAGGGCATGGCAGTCCTATCCCACCCACCACGTTACATCACCAGAACCCTATGGTCCTCCCATGTTATCGCGTACACAAGATTGTGTTGGAAAATACCCCAAATTAACTCATTAAATTATGCAAATGGGTACCTAATTAGCCATAATGCCAGCCCAGAATCTAATCAGATGAAGGGCATGGCAGTCCGATCCCACCCACCCAATTACTCACCATACCCCTTATGGTTCTCATGTTCTCCATCGCGTTCACAAGAGTGTGTTGGACGCCGACGCCGCCGGAGACCGCGCATTGACTGAAAGCATAATCCCATCCCCCCTTCTGCTTTCAAGCCAGGGGGATAAAATAACACCTACGCAGCGCGTACTAACCTGGGTTCACACATGGAACGAATTGAACCCCGGGCACAGCCCACTGAAATGGCCTAATTTTCACAGCGGTTAAGAATAAAGGATTAAAGTTTAGAAATGGAAAAGCTTTTACATTTAAAGCCGCCCCGCCCGTTTACAACATATCTTACTCTTCGTACTTCGTGGAAGGCCATCACCAACATACTTAAATTCCAAAGTTTCATTTAGATCCGACATACCATGTTAGTGAGCAGATAATTGTGTGTATTTCAATAGCTCATAGAGTACCGTACAAACTATTTTCCAGTTATTTGGTGCTAATATTTTTTCTTTATTATCTGCTCGCTAACAAATGTGTAAAGTGCAATACCTTCCATTTCTGTATATGTGTTAGGCTCATCAAGGACCACAAGGAAATAATATGTACAATGGACCAACACATAGCATGAAAACGACGTTGTTTATGGCAATTCACGAGGAATAACGATTTGTTGACGCCAATCTATTAAAAAATAAAAAAACAAATTACATCTGTGTGTGACAATTTCCAAAGTTGCACATTTATGAGAAATGTACAAAATCCTCTGAATAAACCCGTTAAAAATCACGCCGGTAATTCGATGATGCATAATGCATAAAAAAAAAGCCACGTCCACCGTCTTTCAGCCATCACGAGCCTTGTATCCTAACAAGTACCCCCAAACATTCGACCCAAAGGCCAATTCGGCCAAGGCAATTCGGTCCACAAGATCAAAAGACGATTCGACCATCGGGACAATTCAACCTCTTTTGACGCTTCTACCTTTTACTTCAAAAAAAGTTATTTTATTATTATTATAATAAATTTATAGTTATACTCACCTATAAATCAATAAAAGGAAATGAGTAGGATACAAGGTACGCTAAACTCTGGTGGTGGGACAACCACTACATAATTGCCCCCCAATCAAGCACAAAATCTGGCAACACGATACTGCTGCGCGTCAAACAAAATCGACGTAAATTGGGCCTACATTCTGCTTTACCTTTCAAACTCAAAATGGATTTATTTGGTTTTGAGAGGCTCCTATAATTTCAAAGTTCAACGCTGACCGCAAATTAGTACAAAAAACTCTTTAATTTAGTGCAACGTGTCATTAGAAAAAATTAGATTGTTTTTGCAGAAAAGTAGAGAAATTTCAGTTCTAATTTTGAATCTCCATGACATAATTATTTTTATGAGCAAGTTGCAAAAGTATTGTAGCGGGACCCGGGCTGCTTTTCGCCCACGACCTAAATATCTCCACAAGCTGTTCCTAAAATTCCCTATATTTTCACCGTAATAAACACACTAGCAACCCCAGAGGTCTCCATGTCAGGGGGTGGTGGACATTATCAACCACGCGACCGAGCTTTTAATTGAGATGGTGACGATCACCTCCACCCCCTGGGGTGTTTACCACCACTCTACCGGTGTTAACCCATCAAATGTGGAATGAAAAAGAAAAAAAAAAAAAAAAGAGATTGATTCACAATCATTTATTTTTTTTATTTTTTTTATTTTTTTTAATAATATTCATAATTTGTGGTAGCGAGTCATATTTGAATCAATTAAACACCTTTTACTATACATTTATTATTCTAATTCAAAGAAGAGAACAAAACAAATACACAGTAAATCTTTCTCTTTGTTTCAACATAGTGCAAAGATATTTTATTTCATTAAGAATCAAAAGACCCCAAAAAATGCTTTGCATACATTTCAAGTTTTTATACATTTCTGAATGCACCTATTTTGTTACAAGTTCCAAGATAAATTAACACTCAAATTTGGTTAATGTTTTATTTTTTTTAACGAATTTAAGGCAATGCAGGAGATCCAGATTGAAGTCCAATATTCTTTGAAATAAAACATTTCCTTTGTCAACTGTCGTGAACAATTAAACAAATTCCTTTAATCTTTCCAACTTAAGAACTTATTATTACATCTAAAATTTTATACCAACAAGTTATTTTATATTTTATGATATCAATTCACCAATTCAATCGTATGCATCATTGATTCACTATGAACCCAGTTTACTGGCCATTTTTTTCCTGCTTCAATGTAGCAAGCCTTAGTTAATTCTCGGACCCATATACTGTAGGCCTATGCCTGCTACACCATTCAGGCATCTATTTTTAGCCAGATTTGATTTAGGAGACACCGGCCACTATAGTCCTTGTCTCTAGCCTGAGTCAATCCATATCCTGGACTTTTGGATTCAGGTTTTATTTTGGAATTATTGAGTGGTTGCTCTTATCCCGCAGGCCGGCTATGGTTGGCCTAGTTTGTGGGCTATGGTCTGCCCAGTCGGGCGGCCTCCGCCCCGACTGAGCGGCTTGTTGTCTTAAAAACAACCCCAGAAGTAACTTCAAAGACAGATCGAATACACTGATTCAACGTATGGTTAAAAGTTCTGACGTTTACAAATGCACAGCTCTCTTGGTGTGCATCCAAATTGGAAATATATGCTAATTACCCGGCCGGGAAGGGATTCTTACTCACGTGGTAGCCTAGGCCAGCCTAACCGTTGTCTACCGCGTGGCCAGCTACTGCACAGTACTTACTGGGCTAGTTGCGATGTTGTAGCTGCAAGATAGGGCTTACTAAGTACACAATTAGTCGGTATTCAGTAATGTGGCTACTCTGCTTTGCCTACCCCAATGGCTACCATGTAGTTGCCCACTAGGTGGAGAGAAGGGGGATGTTGAGTAGACAGTACCGGGTAGACACGTAGCTACCACGTAGCTCCCGCGGTACCACGACGCCATTTTGAGAGGTGATTGAAAAAGTTCATGAAATGAGGGCGCTATACACTTGGGCTCCATTTAGCATTTGTTGAACGTTTTAGGAAAATCATTACGAAATTCAAATCAGCCATCATCAAAAACCCCCACCTATTCCGACCTTGAAATAAAAAATGCAAATATATGCCAAAAATAATCAAAAAAACAAAATTGGCCAGAGAAATACTGCGCGAGCTGAGAGCCGGTGGAACCACGTAGATACTCCAAGACAGGCAGACAGCCGCGTGTTGTGTACACTATTCATCTATGTGGCAAAAATATACGGAATCCTGGCCGGCGAGTGTACGTCTAGTGGGTGGGTAGGTATCCATGTCTACTCGGTGGTAGCTGGTGGTAACCTACCATGAAGAAATTGGCCGTTGTAGTTAATCAGCTGTGCTCACAAGGAAGAAAAACAAAGTGGTCCTAGATGTGGAATAAATACCCAGCTACAATTTTAGAGATTTCTACATTCCTTAAAGTTATTCTTTAAACCTAAACAAATAAACACGAATGTAATTTATTCGCATCTAGTCAAATTTAAAACATCACCGGCAATTTGTACTTTCCAAAAGAATCCCAACATTACAAAATTACGACATTTTAGAGAATCCAACAATTTCTAGAAAAGCTACTCACGAACTTGCTAAACATTAAAATGGGCTTTCGTGAGTAAATCAACACTTCTTCAAAACTGCTATTTTCTTCATTATATGAGGCATAGGAATAAATACTGTGTGATAATGATTATCAAGACATCCTGGAATGACCATATATCACCTTGGAGTATTAAATATGAGGTAAGTAAGATAGCGAAACCGGACAGTAAACTGGCACACAAAGATCGTAAATTTGGCAATCTACATGCGAAAATTCGGCTGAACTACGACTTGGTCATGATAGATTTGGCATATTTCTTCAAAATAATTAACCAAATCATCGCAGCTTGACATATCAATGATTTCAACGATCTGAATCGTCCATAAAAGTTCCAAATGCTGTGCCATCAAAAACAATCAAAGTAGTGCAGGCCTAGCCTAGCTCGGCCTAGCCCTAGACTGAGTTTAGTACAACAAGTCCAAAAATGCATGTCCCGTTAACACTATTATGAACAAAATTCTATCAATTAGTACGCAAATTAGCTACGAATTTTTTTTTTTTTTAAAAATATTGCATATTTTGACACTTTATAAATGTAATAATACTCATTATAATTCCTCAAATGATAAAATTATCTATTTTAATGAAAATATTAATTTGACACAAAAACAAGCTAGGCAATTGCTGTTTTTTATAATAAAGTGATAAGAAATGTGAACTTTTTTCGGTTATACGAAGCACGAAAAAAAACTCTTAGGCTTAAAGAGACACTGTCACATTTGAAATATGCGCCCTCAAGAAATTTTCAATCGATATTTTTGCATGGTTGTAAAGCTTTTATATCCAAAAGCCCTCGCCCGAATGATTAGACCAAATCAAATCAGCTTCCCTTATGGGGTAACGGAACGATTTTGTAATTTAACTTCGCCGGCGACGCCAATTCAGCAGACGACGAAACAATTGCTTTTAACACAAGAACATGCAAGCCGGATGCATGTTTCCCACGCCTATGCACACTGTTTTGACCGGTCTATAACCTTTGGGTTTTAATAATCATGAGTACGAGTCCAAAAATTCATGAATATACATGACACTTTGGTTTTATTAAAGTTATGGAAAACTTACAAGTTTGCCCTAACAAATTCCTGGATATCTTTAGCCTCATATCAATGCCCTATCTGTTTTTGGGGTATGTTTTTTTTATGTGTACAAATATATCTCTGTTCTTCCAATGGCCTAGACGATCACTTGCAAGCAATTGAAGAAATTTTCATATTTTGTGAAAAATGTGCCAGTGCCTTTACGTGTTCTGCTCACCCGGTGAAGTTGTTTTATCAGCGATGGCAAGCTATGGCAATCTAGCATTAATGGTCTCAACGCGATTTGTTTTGTTAATCTCTTCTGTTTTTATTCTTTTTCTAATGTATCAAGCCTGATCCAAGGTAGAGATGCACAGTATAGTTTTTTAACTTACACATTAGAAGGTCATAAGGCCAAAAAATCAGTTTGTTTCCAGTATCCACAAATCTAAATGCGCTTTGTTTTTTTTTTAAAGGATTTTCCCCAAATAGGTCAAATCAATCAAATGACAGTCCAAACAAGTTGCAAATCATATTTTTACTGTTAAGTTATTGTTATAAGAATTTATCGATTTGGATCATTACATTTTTGTAATGAAAGTTTCTATCTCTGAGGCACTTAAAGTCTAAAAAGTGCAAGTTTTCTCAGTAAAATTCAAATTTTTAAAAATTTTTAATATTTGATGAAAAATATAAAAAGCGCATTTAGATTTACTGGAAACAAACTTGTTTTTTTTTCTTTTTCTTTCTTTTTGGCCTACGACAACAATACGTGCCAATTAAAATCGAAATAAAAAAGGCTTCAAATTTTGATGGGTCGGAAAATGAAATACTTTTTAAACTATTAGTTATTTGTCCAATCCAGGATCCAAATTACAATTATTACATCTTAGCAGAAATATGGCTGATTTTTTTTATCTGTTATAATTCATTGTAATACGTAGCAATAGTCTTGTGGTTCCTGGTGGTTTAAGTTTATTTTTCCCCTGGACCCATGCTGGGTGGGGGGGTGGGGGGGGGTTTTTCTGGTCCTTGAGCCCAAACCTAATTATCTCATAACTCATCATCAATTTCTATGGGTTTTTTAGATGAACTAAACAGGAAAAGAGCGAGCCGAACAGCGAGAGTCTTGTCGTCGTTTTAAAAATATTCCGAAATCATAAGATAATTTTTCCAGAACAAAATGTGCCAATTTTTTTGGAGGCCAGAAAAAAAAGCTTATACCCATTTCTAAGGAATTTTACTTGCAAGAAATGCGTATACCCATTTTTTAAAATATGTTCATTTTAGCAATGTTTTGAGTTCATGATGCATGATTTGCAATGAGACTTGTTAGTGGTGGCCTTTTGCGACGCCTGTAGAATATCTTCCATCCTGTCTGGCATAGCCCTGCAACCCTTAGGAGGAACCTCAGACGATCAAGTTGCCAAGAAATGTGTGATGACTGGTGGCCTAATCCCTCCACCAACACCCTTGAGGATCAGAGAATTCCACGGATCACTTTGCCTAACCATCCATGCCACTGCAGTAACAGTGTACTCCCTAGCAATCATCCTGGATCAATGATATGAGCAATGGTCATCCTCTACTGTGAACCTAAAGCAGTTTGGGGACAGCCATCTAACCAAGCCCAAAGGCTGTATGTACCTTGATAGGAAAGCATGGGTCAAACTCAAAGCTAGAAGTGGCGTTGAGTTGGTGTTGGTCGTACAAAAACTTCCTCACAAGATCGGAGTTGAACTTTCACCAATCTGCAGGGGAGAGCAAAAACCATTAGCCACATCCTAGTGGACTGTGAGGTTACAAGTCCCCAAGAGGAATCCAGGCTGATCAAACTGGATGATGATGAAACTATCAGCTGGCTAAAGACCGATCTTCCACTGTGATTTTTGGGCTTGAAAAGACGTTAAGATCACGAATAACCACGACGATGTCAGTTTTCCAAAAATTGAACGCATGTTGATGAGTTCTCAGATGAAAAAAACCCATGTCTAAGGTTACACAAGGAACGAAAAAAAACGACCCATGTATAATGATTTCTTACGCAATTGTTGGTTGGTTTCGTGGCATAAAACTATAGGTATTTCGGAGAGTGGGAAAACGTTGCAAGGCAAGTTCCAGCTGGAAGGTATGACAAGAAAAATTATACTTGATCCCAAGGAAAAAGAGTCCCGGAGCAGCAATAGATATATGCGGCAAAAATACGTCTGAAGAGAAAGGAAGAAAGAAAAAATTGCATCATTTTAGCAGCTGGAACCATTTGTGCAGGTCCATATTCCTTCATTTGGAAACACTGTTAGGGCACTATAAATTATGTGTGTGTAATGAGGGTGCTAAAATTCAGTAGATGCCAACTCTCCAGGTTTCGGGGGAGAGACTCCCGTTTTGCCTAGCAAATATCCTGATTTTTCGGTATATTTAAGGACAATAAAAAAGTAAATAGAAACAATAAAGTTAAGGAAAGGGGCCATATCTTTTCCGTAAGAAAAAAAATAGATTGTAAAGATTTTGTTCCATGATTAAGCCTGTTTTTTTTAAACTGGTTTCGACCCCCATGTTTTCTCCCGACTTTGGATAAGTTCTCTCACATTAATATTTTTATTCACACCCTCTTTATGACCTGTCCCCTGCCCTTCAATATCTTCTGAGGTATTTTTAGTTAACTACTTAACTGCAACGGTTGCTGCAAAGGGAAAAACCAACAAAAATGTATTGTTATAGCGCGTTTTGTTTTGAAGTTTTCAAGCTTTAAAAGTTTAGGCCGTGATACTTTCCATGTACTTTTAAAAAAAGTAAACTATACGCGACTTAGTTGATACAGACAGTACCTACACATGGGCTGTTCAGACGCGAAGCTGTCCATTTTTTCTGGAAAAATCTGGATTTTAAAGAGCTCTATCTCACTTGAAAATACGGAAAGCCATTCTTTTGCAAACAATTTTTGGGGATAGGAGGAGTAGAAGGGGAAGGGGAGGAGGAAAAGGTCACTCTTTAAAAATTCTGAAATCCTTAGCCCATGGCACACCCGTGCAATATCAAACTTCTACATGGTGTTCTTTTAATCATTTTTTCGAGTTTTAAAATTCGTTGAGCGGAAGTTGTAGACAATTCTCGCAATATATAAATAACGGTATTAAAATTCCTTCACCCCATTCTTAAAACATTGACAATGTTACACCCAAGATTTTATGCAAAAATCACAATTCGCTGTTACCAAAAATATAATAAAAGACTCACTTGTTTTAGAAAAAACGGCATGAAATAAACCCGGAAATGGGCGGGAAAGTCGGGAGGGAGGGATGGCGTACGTCCCGCCAGCATTTCAGTTACGAGACTCGCTTTCATGTCATTAAAGCCGGTCTGGCCCAATTCTGAAGTCCAAATACCTCAAACTGAATATTAGTCCAAAATCAGTGGCGTAACTACGAGGAATGGCGGGGAGTACCCTCCAGAGACACTTTTCAGGCATATAAGAAAGGTGCGTGTAACGTAATAAAATGGCATGTTAAAAAATATATTTCATTGCTGATATAAATGAATAACATTGGTTAGTAACTTAAAATCCTAAATTTATTTCACCTATTCCCCCTCTTATAGGCCTATTGGTCATCTTCACCAACCCTCTTCACCATGCACCCCAAAAATAATCCTACATACACCATTTCCAAATTTAAGAAACAATATTACCAAATGCACGGCCATAAAGAAGCTGGTGATATTAATACGTTTTTATGGTAGGCTAACTTTCAGTTACTAATTTAACTTCTTTTTGTTATTTCTCAAGCTAAAAAATTTACAATCTAAACTCTCGCTCCATAATAGGCGGTCCTTTAATAAGATTATCATTTTTCGGTTAAAATTAATTAAAATGAGTTATCCTGCCCCGGCCCCCTTCACCCGGGTATTCGACATTTCGTTGTGCTCCTTTGAAAAAGGGACTTTCTTATCGTACAGGGTGGGTAGTTGAATGGTAGTTGAATTCGACAATTATCTTCTGTGAAGTTGTGCATTAAACGATCCAAATTACGCTAAAGGGCAAATTTTCAAAATTGCAAACACCACTGGAGATTTAAGGGATGTTATCTAGTTCTATCCCTGCCAACGGATCTTAGTTCCCCTCTCATTGCACCTACGGTTTTTTCTGAACGTGTATACCGTGCTTGTGTTATGGTCCTAAACATTTATGTATTCTTTTATCTGGTTTGAATGAAACTGAATGAATGAAACATCATCTTCAGGGGCAGATTCAGGATTTCTCAATAGAGGGGCACCAAATTTCTGGCTCCTCGCCGGTTATATTTAGACCAACCAAGATTTCTCTAGTCGGTTCAATTCAAAATTCTGAAGGGGGACATTACTGCGTCCGCAGGGCACACACAAAGCTGATCTACACAGTGCCTGACACCCTGCAACATCATCTTAGAGATCTACAGGTGCCTTGTGCATAAAAAGTCATTTTATATCTTCAATGCCATCCGGCACTATGCGGTGCCCGGTGCTCTGCAAGAGATAGAGAGGGCCCGCCGCTGGGTGCGCTCCTCTAAAGCCGCCCATATTTTAGCTTGTCGCATCATAATGGAAAAGAGAAGTCAGTCTACATTGTGCAGATGAGAGGAGAAAAGAAAATGCCAAGGTTTTTAATGATACCTAAACACATGTTTCAATGGGTGATGCACCCCTTTCATATTAAGTTTTAATTTGGCCAAAATAAACATATGGTATATGGTGGTTATGGCCTATAGGATTGTTGGAAAACAGGTAAATAGTTAGTGCGAACTAGAAAACTGGGATGACATCGAGCAAGCCTTGGGAAGCGTCGCCAATATGAGCAACCAACAATTGGCTTGAAGATATCTTGTCTTCATTAATGCCTTTCTTAAATGTTAAGGGGGATAGCAATGGTGGGTATTTTGTTTTTTATACATTTTAATTTAACCATGCCAATTCTTGAACCAAAAGGCTTAAAATTCAAGTAGGCCTTGATTGTAAAACAGTTTATTTTAAAACAAAAGAAAACAACATGGTAAATATGAGTTCATTTTTGTCAAGTTTTGGCGTCATTGCCCATGGTATAGGAATGGGTTGCTTTGTATTTGAAATTGGCTACAGTGGTACCACTAAAAGTGTAGGAGGCAGGTTACTATAATCAAATGAGCATGGGGTTTGCAGTCAGTTGGGCAAGCTGGTGTTGCTCAGTTCAAATGTTGATGTTATCTGAAAAATGGAAAACATATTTGCCAACAAAACTATGAAAATACTTGCAAGTAATTGCATAATCCCATGACAAGATGGCAGTCTGGAAACATTAATCAGATGACCTTGGACATAATCCACATTTGAAGGACCCCCTATCGCACCTTAACCCAAGTCTGGTATAATGGAACTTAAATTTCCGATAAGGAGACGTGACAAACGAAAACCTTGCCAAAACCGAGCAAACTGGAAACACACGCACGCACGCGGCCACACACACAAGCAACAAAAAATGGACCTCAGAGGCCTTACCTTGGTCTATACGTTTGACATCTCCACATATGAGGAACCACTACCCTTACTGCACCCAACCCCAAATCATAAACACAGCTGTTAACCCCATGCAAATCTCTATTTTTTAGAGCATTGTTAAGCAGTGGCGACACAATTTTGACAACTGATGTAAGTAGGGTTATATATCTATTACATCTCCAAAAATCAGAAAAATTCCATTGCGGCGAATCTTGCCATATAGACCTATACTCTATTCGATCTACTAAGTTTGGTGGGTGGTGATGTAAGGCGCGTGTTAAGGTTCTGCACCCGAGAGAAAAGCACGCATTTGACCTTGGATGGCAGAATTACGCACGCAACAAAGGTGGCGGGCAAAATTTCAAACATCTAGAGCGAATGCAAGTCGCGTCATGATGTCACCCACAAAACTATCGCAGAACGAACACAAAGTATACAAAGGGTCATTGTTTTAGTTTCTTAGCGGCCCTCATCTGCCCATTCCTCATAGAGAGACGTGTTTTTAAAAGTAAAGTTTAAAGAATAACATTTGCCCGCAATGAATGTTCATATAAAAAACAGGAAACCAGTCAGTGGTGTAATAAATAATCCAACTTAGTCGTCAAAAGTTTTTTGACGGAGAAGTTTAGAGTAAAGTGGGGGTGGGGGTTATCGATTAAGTAACCCACCCTTAAGCAATGTTGAGTAAGTTAAAAAAAATAGCCTAATATTTAAGCAAACTTTTTGGACACATGCTTTCAGTGTATTCAGTTCTATTTCAGTACAACATCCACACCACTACCTCCAAATTAACATAATGTTGAAGGAATTCACAGTCCTACATCAGGGGGGTTATCAATTATTATTAGCTGAAGGGCAAAGGCAGCCAATATTTGAAAGTTCCCTACTGGAGGGAGGGAATTTTATGTTTCCCATTATATTTAGAGCAAGTAAAAGCCAATAATCATGGAGAGCAGGCAGGATTTGGGCCCGATGGCCGCCTATTTAGAACACCCTGTCCTACATGTACGCTATATATTTGAATTTTGAACCAAAAATGCTAAAATACCGGTATGGCCATGACCTAATCATTGACTATGGCTTTTAAATTTGCAAATAGGAATGTACATTAATACATGCTTTTATGAAAAGATCTAATTTGATCCCGGGTAAATGGCGACAATTAGTTGTTGTTCATTTGAGCAAATTCGTGACCATGGCGAAGCAAGTATTCATTCTTCAGTGTATTTCTCGTCTAATTGTGAAAACAAAATTCAGAAGGGGGTCCCTCGAGAAAGTGTGGGCGGATCCAGGAGGGGGAAATCCATAATATAGGGGTGTGGTAAAGAACCATTTTAAAAAATGATTGGATGCTGGTTATTAAAAAGGTTACCAGAGTGTTCCGTCTAAGGATTTTAAAAAAGGTATAGTTTGTATTGCCTATAACTTATGGGTACAGAGACCGAAGACAAAACATCATAAAAATGCATCATCAAAGGTAGATATTTAATATGCATCATATTTCTGTAAAAATGGATTTGTCAAATGGTTTTATTTTTTCCCTTTCCACAGGGATTGCAAACAAAAAGGAGCGGTTGGCACTCTTTGTATATCGTTTTATTCAAGATAATAAAATGAGAATGCGGGAAAGGTCCAAGCCATTGACCTAGAGATACTGATTGCAAAATTTTAGAATGGTTAGAAAAATGTTGTTGTTGCCGTTTTTGAGGAAAGATTACCGGTAGATTTACCGGAGGTAAGTTGGCTGTGCATTACGCTTCAAATGGTCGTTAGCAAATACATGCTTTTGGTGGTAGTGTCGTACAGCAAATGCCGTATCTGTATTGTTGAAAGCTGACCCGCAGATATGCGACCGTGCCAACAAGGAGAATTCAGAATAGCCTAGTAGAATATAAATTTCCTTAGGGTCCTAGAGAAAAAGAAAATGACGTAAAAAGAGATATGATTTCTGTCCGGAAGCACAGTACATGCTTATTAACAAAACCACAAAGCTTCATCGCACAGAGCCTCGCACTGAATAATGTTTAGTAGAACGGTGGTGTGGGCAGGCCACCTTGATCATCAGTTTCATGATACTGAGGCTTTAAGTACGTCACAAAAACACCTGAACAAAG